>JAWMRA010000146.1:16213561-16251209 GCA_035584735.1 Pseudotriccus pelzelni | reverse complement strand
TGCGGAAAGGGTGGGGGGGGTGCGGGGGCGCGCGCCTGGCGGGAGGGGGCGTGGCCTGCGGCCCGCGAGGGGGCGTGTCCGGCGCGGCGCGCCCCCTGCCCGTGTGGGCCGCTGGGGGGCGCCCTGGGGCGGGTCCGGGGGGGGGGCCCCTGAGGGACCCCCGGCCCCGTTTGGGGGGTGCGGGCTCTGCTCCCCCCGGCGTGGGGGGGAACGCACCTGCCTGGCTCTCACACCCCCGCCCGCCCCTGTGCAGCCCCGGCCCCGTGGAGACCCCCGTGCCACCCTCGCCGTGGCGGCGGTCCGGCCTGTGGGACCCCCCCCCAGTGCGGATAGGGAGACCCCAGCTGAATCCCCGCCCCGGTGTGGATCCGACCTGTGCACAGGGACAGGGTGGGGTGGCGGCCTGTGCGACCCCCGCCCCTTTTAGGGGGCGCCTGGCCTCTGCTACCCCCTGGGATGGGTGGGGAACCCACCAGCCTGACCCTCATACCGGTGCGGCCCCGGCCCCATGGAAGCTCCAGTGCGACCCTCAGCTCTGTCCAGAGGGGTGGTCTCTGGGTCCCCCCGGGATGGATGGGGAAGCCCCAGCCTGACCCCCATCCCCACCCCGCTGCAGGGCAGTCCCTGTGCGCGGTGCAGGGAGGGAGACCCTGTGCGACCCTCGCACCTCTCGGGGGGGGATCTGGTTGGGGGTGGTCTCTTGGTCCCCCCAGTATGGATGGAGAGGGCCCAGATGAACCCCCATCCCCACCCTGGTACAGAGCAGACCCTGGGCATGCAGGGGGGCCCCCTGTGCAATCCTTGCCCCTTTTATGGGAGGGTTTGGGCTCTGCATCCACCCGGCATGGCTGGGGAGCCTCCAGCCTGACCCCCATCCCTGCCCCGGTGCTGGTGGGCACGGGTTGGTGCAGGGGGCAACCCCTGGGGGGTTCTGGGACCTGGCTATGCTCCCACCATGTCGGTGCCTGGTTCCAGGCTGGTCCTGGCGTTTGTGGCTCCTGGGAGCTGCCCCAGCCCCTGGTGTGCCCTCCCCAGTGGGGCCTGCCCTTGCTGTGGGGGCTGCGCTGAGCAGTGGCAGCAATCAGCCCCTGGCACTCTCTGCCCCAAAGCTCTGCCCTGGCACCCACCATGGCTCAGCTCTCCCTGGGTCTCCAGGGGCTCCGAGCAGCCTTTTTGCTCTTGTCACCACACGTAGCAGCAAAGTCTGTGGTGCTCAAGGCAGCTGCTGCTCTGTGAACTGTCCAGCCATCCTGACAGCCTTCCCCCTGTGTGGGTGTAGGGTCTGGAGCCTCTCCAAGGCTTGGGGTGTGTGTGTGTCCCTCAACACCATGTGCTGCTGTCGAGGATCTGACCTCGTGAGAGGAAAGTGCAGCGGCCCCATGGGGCTGCTGGGGGAGGCAGAGCCCAAACGTGCTGAAGCCTCACCATGTGAGTGGTGTAGCTGTGGCCAACGAGGTGCCTTGGGGAGCATCAAGCCGCTCCTGTGTGGTTTGCAGCGGTGGAGTGGGCCTGGCTGGCTGTGCCTGGCACGGGAAAAGGCCCTGGCAGTCGGATATGCTTGTGTGGGCAGAGGCTGGACGTGGTCTGTGTCAGGTGATGGTGGGAGGTAGGATTTTCAGCGGAGTGCTGGGGAATGGCTGCTGGAGTCTCTTTTGATGAGGATGAGAGCTGCTTCATTTGTGCTCTCCCCTTCTGCTGTGCTTCAGCCATGGCTTTTGTTCTAGGCTGTAACTTTTCCCCTTTCATTGTGACTGCAATCCCCAAGAAAACTTTTAATCTGCATTTTCTCACCTAACCCTGCCTATCCTGGGATCAAAGCTGGTTGTAGCCCTGTTGTTATTGTGAGCTTAGCCTTACTAAAGGAATATCTGCAGCCTACAGAGCTGAAATGACTAACCTGAACCTCACAGCCCCATCCTGCGTATTTCCACAACCTCCTTTTCTCTCCGCACCTGTTTACATCCCTCTCAACTGCCAGTGCCCTTGTTTTGAAGCATGACAGCAGCACCAGATTCCTCCATGGCTCTGACAGCCAGATCAAGGGCCTGGGGCTGAGCCCAGGCATCACTTTGGGAGCAAAGCCCCCTGTGGGATTTCTTTATGGATGTGTTGTGGTCAGTGGTGCTTGGATGCACGACCCTGATGGACACAGATGTGCTGGCAGAAGCCTCTGATGCAGAAGGGTTGTGGTGAAAGCAGTCCAAGGGAAGCATGGAATAGGCTACGGCTGTGACAATGCATTTGTTAGCTTAGCAAAGGCCCTGCGAGCAGGATTTCACTGGATTTGTGTTTTAGTCTCAGTAGAGCGTTTTGTGAACTGCTTTGTCTGCTGGCAGCACAGGTGAGGAAATGGTTTGAGACCATCCTCACCATTCCTGCTGGCCACGGGCTCTGCTGGTGTCTCCTGGCCACTTGCTGTGACCCTGCTCTGCTGGCCTAGCCCTCGGCAGCCCAAAGGAAAAGGAGTCAGTCTCTGGACTGGTGAGACATTGCTCTGTTCAACACAGCATTAGCCAGGGCCAGCTTGTACAGCTGCACATGAGGTGGAGCCTCCCAGAGCCGAGACCCCTTTCCAGGGACTTGATGGCAGACACCTTGCAGAGGGACCTGGGGCAGAGGAGGTCCGGTAGCTGGCTCTGCAAGGCCACTGAAGGAAAAATAGGTGTCTTGCCGTTAAAGATGCATCCTCTTGGTGACTCTGCCCTTTTGTCTTCTCTCTCTTCCCTGTGTGCTAAGGTTTATTCACAGAGCCACAGATGGATTTGGGTTGTAAGGGGACTCTGGAAGCCTCAAGTCCAACTGGCCTCCTGCTCATGGCAGAGCTCACTTCACACCAAGTTGTTCAGGGCTTTGTCCACTTGAGTTTTGAGGACTTCCAGGGCCAGGGAGTCCATGGCCTATTCCCAGGCTGTGGCATTCTCCTTTGGAGGGCCGCCTGCTGTGCCTGCAGCTTCTCTCTCCAGCTGTCTGTAGCTGCTTGTGTGATGTGCCAGGACTTTGTGTCAGGTCGTCTGTGTCCTGCAGCATTTGGGCAACAGGTAGAGAGAGATCTGGGGGCCATCTGTTTTTTACCACTTCCAGGTCTTTTATTTCTTTTAATCAGTGTCTCAATATCCCTAAGGCAGTTTCAACGTACACTGCTCAAGAATGCAGTACACCTCCAAGCCTCTTTTGTTCAGATAGTATTGCCAAAGCTTTTTTATGCTCTCACCCTCTTCTCCTGCATTTAACACTACTTGGGCAGATGTTGTCATGTGGTGAGGGGTGAGCCTTGAAAAAAACATTGTTTATTCATGCTATAGACACAAAGCTGGTCCTTGAAGCTGAATTGCTCTGCAGATACCAGGCCTTGCTGCCGTGCGTGTACCTGGGCTTGTTACTCCTTTCTCTATTGCAACGCCTTGACACTTTGTGCTTGGGGGAATCCTGGATGTGAGAGGATCCAAGCAGCTTCAAACTGCTGCCAGGATGGCATTCTGGATGGATGAGCACGCTCCTGGTGGTTGTCTTAAGAGTTTGCTGCTAGTACAGAGGTCTTGAGGTAGCGGCAAGTACCGCTGAGATTGAGGAATGTTGTCAGGTACATTTGAAGCGTGGCAGGGAGTCTCCTGGTAAACCTAATTCCTGGCAATTCTGCAAGATTTCTGAAATGTGCACTTTCTTGAAGCTGAGGTGAAGTTTCTGGGATGCAAGCTCAAAATCTGGTTTGGTCATTCCTGCCTCTGAGGAATTAACAGGAGACTTGTGGCTGCTGTTCTGCAGCACCATCTGCTCTGTGCTGGAGGATTTGGGCTTTCTGGATTCTGGGTGACTGCTGTACTGTGTTTGAGGCTTGCAGTGTGAGCTGGTGCTCCTGCTGTGGCAAAGGTGATGGTGGTCTTGGTCCCTTCTGGCTTTGTGGGACTGTTAGAAAACAATTGCTGGAGTCTTGAGGCTGCTGGTGATATTCTAGGAAGGCCCTTATTTTCCCCATGTGCCAGTTCCTGTTGTGTAGACAGTACCAGGCACACGTGAAGGTTGGCCTGGAGGGGACATGGTGAGAGCAGTCTAATTAGGAACCAACAGTACATTTGGAGAAGAGACAACTGTTCTCTGAGCCCTGCCTGCAGAGCACAAGCTGAAAGACTTGACCAGTGACATCTTGCAGTAGCTAAAGCTGGCTTGGAGAGAGTCACTGAATGCTGTTGGGAAAGGCCTCCAAGTCACAGAGGGCTTACAGATCCTGAGGTCAGTTGTTTAACCATCTGAGTTTGTCCACCTTTGATTTACAGCTTTTTGAGACCTTGTATATTTGTGCATTTGTCATCTGTAAAGAGTCCTCTCCTGTAGATCTTGTGGGTTTTTTGAGATGGGTCATGTCTCCCCATTTCTTTTCAGTGAACAAAATAGGTTTATCACTGGAAGGTGTTTTCTGAGCCATGGTTGATTTGTAAAGCACTGGGATTCTTGCATTACTGTGTCAGATTTTTTTTAAAAAGAAATTATTTTAAACATCTCAGCTCTTCCAATAACTGTCATCAAGTGTAGACAGTAGCCAAGAATGAGACAGTAATGGTCTAACATGGTAGTGTGTGCAAGTATGTACTGAAAGTGTGTACTGAATATCAGCAGTGGGCTTTGTGCTCTTTGAAGACTGAATTTGGGCTGCAGGGTGGGAGCTCAGAGAGCTGCCTCTCCAAACCCAAAGTCCTTACTTCTCCTTTCTGGAGAATTTGGACTGGGCTGAAACCTTGTCCTCAGCAGTGTCCTTAGTTTAATGGCGATTCTTCACAAATCCATTTGCTTTAAGATGAGTTGAACAATCTGTAATAAAGGTTTGACAATTTAGAAAGCTGTCAACTGTCCACATAAGTTCAGCTAAGTCACAGCAGAGAAGTTGGCTTTTGCCATATTTGTTCCTCAAGGTATAATATTGTTAATGAGGATATGTTGACTGAAACCATGCTGGTGGGACATGATATTATTTTCTTAATGTTTTATTGGTAAAACTGTGTATTGACACTGCTGGGTTTTTTTGAGAAATACTAGATTGGGTGTCACTGCTTATTCAAAAATTTGGCACGAAACATAGGGGCTTCCTCAAGAGCTCTGCTCACGTCTTACAGAGCTCATAGATAGGAAGTGGCTGAAATGTTAATATAAGTTTCTTAATTTTTGTAGTTATTAGTTAATTATTTTTGTATTTCAGATGATCTCTAATAGTGAAAAAGGTAAATCCTTCAGCCTTCAAAAGTATTCAAAAATCTGAATCCATATCCATGAACAAAAGTCCAGGACAGGTCCCCGAGCAGTTGCTGTTCCTTTGCTAAAGGAAAGCAGTAACTGCATGGCTGTGCTTTTTTTGTGGGCAGTAAAGACTTCTCAGATATTCCCTTCACTGTGAGGGAGTGGCAACAGTATTTTTTCTTACAGTCTGGCTTTAATTAAATGTTTGATGGTAGATCCACATTTCTGTAGGTAGGCCACATGCTCCCTTGCTAACAGTTACCCAAAGACACTGAGATGTGGAAGATCTGTGCAGTTCCACTGCCACTGATGTCTTTAATGAGCTGGATAAAGTCCCAGGTAGTCACCTGGTGTGCTCGGGTGTCCTGGCAGAGATGTCACACCCTGAGCTCCCATGTCTGGGAGGAGATCCACGTGGCCCCCCTTTGGCAGAAGGGGCAGGGCAGGTCTAGTAGTCATGGATTTGGCAGTCAGTGTTGTGCTCTGCCCCAGTCCTGCACGCTTGGGGAGGACTCTCAGCTGTCCCATCACTTGTTTGGAAACTCTTGCACGCTCCTTGGGAAGCACTGTGCTGCAGGCTGGTGTGCAGGGGACTTTGGTCCTTGAACTTGTTCTCTCCCAAGGATATATCTGTTACTGAATACTCCAGAGAGGGGCTGAGTGCTAAGTAAGGAGTTTCCAAATGGTCAGTGGAGCAGTCTATCTGCTGCAATGTGCAGGATTTCAGCACACTGCCTCCTCTTTGTTTGGCCAAGTCGTGCTCCAGCGTACTCTCCTCCCTGCCAGGTATGTGGCTGGAAACAAGGAAGATTTCAAGCAGAGCAGTGAGCAAATACCAGTGACTGAGCTGATCCTGGAATAAAAAAGATGATGACTTGTGGAGGATCATTTCAGCATCTGCCAAAAACAATAAGCTATTCTGCTTCTGTTGTAGAAAGTGAGAAAAGACTTTACCAGAAGAAAAGTGCATGCTCCGTTTGCAGCTTAACTCAGTGTGAAGCTCAGCAGAAAGCCCAGATGAATCTCGGTGCCTGGGGCAGACAGAAGTAGATCTTCTTACCTTGCTGCAGCTCAGCAGCTCTGATTTCTTTAGGTTGAGTTTGACTTCAGAGCAACTCACAGAACTGGAAAGCATCATTCTCTCCTGTTCTGAGGGTCACCCTCTTCATCCTCATCAGCTAGTAGTTGAAAGAATTCATTGTCAGGAGCATTCCTTGCTTTCCCACTCAGACTGTTTGTCGGCATCATGTTGGGTCCAGCCTCAACTCTTAAACTCTCTCAGTTCTGCAGATTCTCATAAATACACCAAGAGTTAGCATTCATCTGCCCTGTGTCACCTTGGAGCTCTGCTGCAGCAGGTTGAGAACAAACAAAAGGAAAATATTTTTAAAAACTAAATGTTGAGATGCAGAAAATACAGCAAATGAGTGGTCTTAGAGTCTGGGTCTGCAGAAAGGTCTGCCTGTCCCAGCCACATACCAATAGCTTGGAGTTGCCTTAATCTGCAGAATACTCGTTCTCTTCAAGATTTCTGTTGGTCAGTGATGTCACCATTAATGTCAGAGTTTTGTCTTTGCATTGTAATGCCCAGAACTTGACAGCAGCGTTACGGTGTGCACTGCTGAAAGCAGATGCCTTTGGTCTACTTGTAGAGCTCATGAGTTGCATGGCAGTTCACAGATTAATTGTTGCTTGAATTATCCTCTGGGAGGGAATGCCCAAATGGGTTTCTTATGCTCCAGATTTGTTTCCAGGATCTTTTTCTACCAAGCAAACACTAGGCCAGCTGAAAGTGGCAAATACTGTAGGAGAGACAGCTTAGTGGTTCATTGTAGACTCATGCAAAATATCTGAGGTGATTTTGAGAAGTATGTTAGCCCTGTTAGGTATACCTATAAATAAACTTTGCTTATTCATCTGGGAGGCTTGTCACTGTTTTGCTTATTGTTGTAGGGTCTGCTGTCTGTCTGGGGGACATCTTTGTATTCTGAGCAGCAGAAAAAAAATGTGTTTATCATCTTGGGAGGGTTCTCATTTGCTTCAAATCCTTAGGACCTTTCTTTCAGATGTCTTTGTTTCTATTTCACTTTGTTCTTCTTCCTGTCAGCCACTCTAAAACACGCATTAGATCTTGTAATGCTCTGGAATTGGCTTATTCTAGAAGCTTTGTCTCCCCTTGTAACTAAAAGTAAACAGAATCACCAAAGTCTTTAGTGATGAAACTTGCTGAGAATCTCTGAGATTACAGTTGCTGTAGTTTCTGTTCGTGATTGTGGGAACTGTGCTTATCCGCGACCGGGAAACAGAAAACTTCACTGTGTTTTCAGATAAAATAAGGAAGCAGTGGCTTTGAAATCCAGATGTTTGGTATGATTTCGCTAAACTCCTGCTTGAGTGAGGTTCAGAAGTTGGATACATTCTTTGTCCGAATGTGCCCTGTTTAGTTCTGAGCAAAGCATTTGTGAGACTTGGTTATCATTTTAGAGCGAATGATATGAAGAAAGAATTAAACAGCTATCACCAGTGAAATTATTTCAGGCTTCGTCCTTCATCGATATAGATGAGTTGTGCCCGTAGTAAGCCCGAGTTGACAGGAGTACTGAATTTCTGGTTCAGGGCTTAAAACAGTGCCAAATTTCAAATTCAAATTGCTCTGATAGGGAGGGGTAGGTTGGTGCCACATCTTTTGATTGTAGTGCCTTTCTTGTAGTATCTACCTCCAGCCTGTTTTGGGGACGTGATGCTACTTGAAGTCTTACCACTTGTAGACTGCAGCTCCTACTCCCTTTCCCTCTTCAGGTTTGTCAACCATTCTCTCTTTGTGGGGGTATAATTCGTTTGTAGACAATATTGTCTCATCTCAAAGCCTTGACCTTTCTGTCCTGTGATAATGCGGCCCATGAGGAGCTGGGCTGTAACTTTCCCTCTGAGGCTGGCAGTCTGCAGCACACCTTCCTGCTCAAGTACACTGTCTGTGCCCTGAAAAGTCACACTGGTCTTTTTTCCTGACTCTGCATTGCATGCTTGTGTCTACCTTGCTACTTGTTCTTCTTATGACTGCTTTTAATGTCAGCCTTTCTTCTTGCCGCTCTCCAGAACTCCTCCTTAGTTCTAACTTAAGCTTCTCCGATTGTTCCATGTCTGAATATTAGCCCACGTAGTTTTGGGGCTATGCAGTAGCTGGAGTTATACTGTAACATTGTTTTTATCTGTCCTCTGACAAAATTAATGCATCATGTCATCCTCTACCTTGTGAAGGCACAGGCTGCGGGGCTTTATTTCTGCCTCTATTTAAGAGAGATTTAAGAGAAAAGATATTTTAAAACTAAAAGATGCGTTAGCTCCGTGAGAACAGATCAGGAGAAAGGACAGACCAGATTATTTGGATAGAGAGGAAGGCGAGGATGGAGATATCAGACACCACAAAACAGCTGTGTGGAGCCTCTTGAATTGCTGCTCAAGTAATTTCTGATCCCCCCCCCCGGTGTCACTGAGCATAAACAAGTCTGTTTGCCGTGCTCTGGTGAGGTGTGTGAGGGCTGTAGAGTTCCCAAAAGTCTGCTCTGCTGGACGACTGTGTCCTGCTGCTGCTGTTTGGCTTTAGATTTTTGTACCCTCACAAGCAGAAGTGACCTGTTGGTGTCTGGTCATGGCTGGCAGCATTCCTGGGCCTTAACTCCAGCAGTGTTCAGAAGAGTGGACAGTTCATGTGCTGTGTTAAACTGCTTTTTGTTGATTTGCAAGTCTTTGTCTCATTTCCAGTTGCCACCTTCTAAATGGATTCCAGTGAATTTTCAGGATCTTTGGACCCCCTGTCCTTGCCTGACAAACCGCTTATTGGAGATCTCCCTGCTGACATGGAGTTTGGTGAAGATCTCCTGGGCTCCCAAACAGCTTCCACCCAGGAAGCTTCAGTTCTTCAGCCCCCTGGCTGGGATCAATCCAAGCAGATGACTGCAGATGGGGACTTGGACCTTCTAGTGAAAGCAGACAGCCTGTCTGAACTAAATAAATCAAATGATCGCATTCTAGATAAACCTAATGTCTTGGATATGCTGGAGAAACCTGATGTCTTAGATGACTTGGGTAAAACTGCTGACTTGATGGAGCAGGATAAACCTGAAGGTCTGGATGGGCTATGTAAGCCCCATCCTTCCCAGGACGTGGAGGATGGACCATCAGACTCCTCTGCCCTCTCTAGAGAAGCTCTTGTTCCAGAAACATGGAAAGAAGGGGAGGATGCACCAAAAACTTGTTCTGGGGACCTAAAGGAAGACGGTGCTGCTGCTATTCCTGCACTATCTGGTGACAAGGGCCCTGAATCACCTCGAAAACCCATTCCTGACTCTGGGAACCTCAGCAGTGCCCCAGCCACGGAAGAAACCACGGCACAGTCCTCCAGTCCAGCAATGCCCCCACCCCAACTCAGTCTTAAACAGACAAAGAAGATGAAGTTGAAAGCACCAAGGAAAAGCTCACCCCTGCAGAGGGAAGGGCTGGCAGGGGAAGCAGAGGTGGAACCAAGCCCAGACAGCAGAACTGCAGCTTTGCCCCCTGAGCCTACGAAGGAAAACCAGGCAGAGGGAGGGGACGATAATGGGAAAAACTCGCTTAAAGAAAATAGTGTACTCAAAGCACAGGAAGCCTCAGCATCAGCAGGTAAGTTGTTGGCTCGGCAGAACTTGGCTCCCTTTTGCTCAGGAGCTCATCCAGCTGCACATTGCTGAGGCTGGAGCCTGTTCTGCACTCCAGCTTTTCCCAGCATCCCCTGCTATGGAAATTGTCAATGGTACTGATGGTCTAGATTTGGGCAAAGCTTCTTGCCTGCAGGGAATAGTGCTCTGGTGCACACAAGCTCTTGCTCAGGCTTTCATGGCTTCAGCTGATTATGAGTGCTTGTGTCAGCCCAGGAACTGCTCCAATAAAGCTGTGGCTGTGCTCACACTCTTCATCACTGGAGTCTTTGCTTTAACTGAGGGTCATCAGGAGGTGTTTCCAATAAGCCAAGTTCCTCTGCCCAGGCTGACCATCCCCAGGAGATGCTTAGTGTTGGTTCAGAAGCAGTTGGAGGTAACTGCCCACCCAGCCTGTCTCCCACACTCAGGGAGGTGTCCCCCTCAAGGGCTCCTCCCAAGCTGTGTGCTTGGATCTCCGACCACTGATGGTGGATTTAGGAGCTTTCCTGTGCCGGATCACTACCAGAATTGTACTTGATAGCCAGGACTGACCCAAATGGTGACTGCATTTGGAGAAAACCTGTGCTCTTCTGTTGGAGAAAAGCAGGATGTTAGATGACAGCTTTTTCTGTGCTTCTGTTCCAGGAGAAAGCCTGTCTGGGAAGGGGAGCGAGCTGCCAGCTGAGAAGGTGAGGAGAATGCAGTCAAGTATGTATGGTACAGGAGCAAAGAGCGTGGCTGGCTGTTGCCAAACTCTCTGAGGGACACTGTGCCTCATCACCCTTCTGGGAAGGAGTTTGCATGACTCTGGGATGGAGTGATCCCTGTGCACTGACACTATGCTGCAGTGTGGCTTCAGCATGTCCCTGCTACCCACAGCTGAAATGTCATTCTCATAAGCCTCCTTCCCCCTCTCTTCTGTCTTGCCAACTCTGGTCAGGTATCCATGGAGCTTTATCCATTTTCAGCCTAGCTGTTGGGAAAGCAAATCCCAGAGGTTGGAACTCCACCATGATCTGGGATACTTATTCATGGTTGTCCTAGCAGATAGTTAGCCTAAATATTTTCTGAATGTCTTCTAGGAGCAGAAAAGAAGTGAACGACCCAGAAGATCAGAGACTGCCAGGCCTGAAACTGTGAACTCCTCTGAGAGCAGTAAGTAACTGGGGTTGGTCAATGCCTGTTTTCAGCCTGAGAGAAGGGCCCAGATCCATTGGGGGCAGGTGGTTCAGGGTGTGAGTACAGTGAGAACTCTGGAGCTTCCATGTAGTCTTCTCTTCTATACAGGACAGGTCTTTTCACTCCATGAGTCTTCATCCTGGGATACTTGCCTTGCTTTCTCAGGGCACTTAGGTCAAAGCAGGCAGTGTTGTCTTATTTTTACAGTGGTTTGTGGACACTAAGCACTAACTAGTAGGACGAGACTCAGGGGTTGTTCCCAGGAAACCCATCTTCTGTCTCCTCAGCCAGGAACTTTCTTCCTTTGTCTCTGGCAGCAGGCTGTCTGAAGGAAGGTTTCGTGTCGGGGATTTTCCTGCAGAAGTGCATGAAGTCTCTGATGTGTTGAATGTCACCCTGCCATCCCCTAGCATTTGTGTGTTGCTCTTTTATTGCCTGCCGGTGCTGTTCCCTTTAAGGTTTGCTGGCTCTTGGAGGGTTTTCTGCTGTGTAAGTTCACACTCTGGGCTTCTGCTCAACCTTGGCATATCATGATTTCCTAAAGAGGAATTGTTCTTGAGCCTAAAAGACCTCTTGATTCATCTCTAGTTCCATCAGAATTTCTTTGAGGGGTCCCTTTATCACTCCACTCAGTCAGGTACAAAGTACATAGAGGGGCTCCAGAAAGGTGACCCAGAAAGTCCCAGCATGTGTCTCATGGCAGAGTTTCTCAGTCTCTAATGAGGGATTTCTGTGCCTCTTCCTCTGCTGCTTTGCAGTTCCTGTGTCTGATGAAGACTCTGATGCAATGGTGGATGACCCCAACGATGAGGATTTTGTTCCTTTCCGCACGCGGCGCTCGACCCGCATGTCCCTGCGCACCCAGATGGCCCAGCGAGCTGCCCGCTCCACCTTCACCAAGATGACCTGTGCCAACTGCAGGACGCCCCTGCAGAAGGGCCAAACCGCCTACCAGCGCAAAGGGCTTCCTCAGCTCTTCTGCTCCAGCTCCTGCCTCACCACCTTCTCAAAAAAACCACCTGGCAAGAAGATATGCACCTTCTGCAAAAAGTGTGTGTTCATTCCCCTTTCCTCAGTGCTCCCACGCTCGTGACCCCGTTCACCTGCTCCACAGCTCTGCCTGCCAGTCCCCTTCCTCTGGCCTTCATTCACCCACATCACTCCTGCCCCCTGCCAGCAGCTGCCCCGTATCTTCCTTCACACACTGCATCTCCCATGCTCCCTATTGCCATTCCCTGCCTGTCCCCAGACTCAAGGCCCCGTATTGCAACCTCCTCTCAAAACAACCTCCTGCATGCTCCGTCTTCAGACACCACTCCTCTGGGTCAGGACAGAAGCTGCTGTGAGACAGTTCTTGCCAACTTTCTGGGACACCAGAAAGTCCCGTGCGTTGCAGTGGGCCATCCTATCCCTTTGTGGCAGGACTCAAGTGTCCCTACACTAACACATCCCCTCCTGATCCCCAGGGAGATCTGGAACACCAAGGACTCTGTGGTTGCCCAGATTGGTTCAGGTGGCTCTTTCCACGAGTTCTGCACCTCTGTCTGCCTTTCCCTGTACGAGGCCCAGCAGCACAGACCAGCACCTCAGTCTGCAGATGCCTCGGACACCAGCCGCTGCAGTGTTTGCCACAAACCTGGCGAGGTAAATAAATCCTTTGTCCTTCCCATGTCCTGGATGAGGTGCTTGGAGTGTTTGGCCCTGCCTGGCACCAGGGCGTTTGCTGGGTTTTCCTGTGGTGTGAGGCCTCAGCCCCTGAGCTGTCTTGGGCTCACGCCCAGGTCTTTTTGTGTTACTGTAGACCAGCCCTTATTTTAGCAGAAGGAAGGAGGCTTCTGCTTCTCCCCACCCTGAAGCTCACTGCTTCCTGCCACTCTGCTCTCCCAGTTGCTCCACTGACTTTTGGCTAGGGAGGTCACCCTGAGTCCACACCAGCTTCCAGTATGGCATTTGCCCAAGTCTTAGTGCAACAGCCCGTTATCCCAAGGGCTGTGGCAGCAGCGGTACAGCTGCACTGGAAGGAGGCCCTTGGTGGTTTGGGGGGTGACAGCAATGATGTCTCTGCAGATCCAGCACGAGGTCAGCAATGGGAGTGTGGTTCACCGCATCTGCAGTGACGCCTGCTTCACCAAGTTCCGGGCCACCAAGGGGCTGAAGACAAACTGCTGTGACAACTGTGGACTTTATATCTACAACAAGGGCTTGCCCCTGGAGTACCTCTTCCACGAAGGCCAGCAAAAACGCTTTTGCAACTCTACGTGTCTCAACAGTTACAAGAAGGTGTGTGGAGTCAGCTGCCTGGAAGGGGGGGTTCTTTGTGGGCACACAGCTCCTTTGCTTGCTGTGGCACAGGGCGCTTTATGCAATGACAGGTGATTCAAATCCCCTCGGTCTTTTATTGCTGACAAAGCATTTAAAAGATTGCTGTGGAGAAATTTTGAAGCAGGCAAACAGAATGAATTTATTCTGCATAAGGCCCGTCTTCGACCCAGGCTTGGATCAGGCAGTCAGTAGGCTGGACTGTGCTGTGACACTGGTAAATGCAGTTAGCATGGGTCTGTTGGATATGTTCCTCTGTGACCTGAGCAGGCTTCACTTAACTGCCTCAGTGGGATTGCCAAGCTCTGTATTCCTGCCAGGCTACCCTTAAAATGAGAAGCTGAAGTGCCAAAGGCAGCCTTTTTTGCTACCACCACCTGAACCTGCAGACGATGAGCCTGGTTCTGGCATCAGGTGGTCACTGCAGGAGAGCAGTCCTGTGGTGGATACAGGAGCAGGGTGGGATGTGAGGGTTGGAGCTTGCTGGCTGTTCTGGGCTCCCTGGCAGCTCTGTTTTGCTCTGTGCTTGCAGAAGAACACTCGGGTCTACCCCTGCATGTGGTGCAAGACGCTGTGCAAGAACTTTGACATGCTGCCCAACGTGGATCGCAGTGGCAAGATGGGCCTGTTCTGCTCCATTTGCTGCACTACCTCCCACAAAGTGAAGCAGTCAGGCTTAGTCGGTAAGAGCACCTACACAGAGGAAATCAGTCACCTCTCCACTCTAATTCCTTCCTTAGCATGATTTATTGCTTGTGGGTGGGGCTGAAAGGAAGATGTGTTGCTTGCCTGGGGAGGAATCCAGTGAGACCAGGGAAATGAGATGTGGCTACAGAGGAATCCTTGCAGAATGCAGACACCTTAATATGGAGGGTGGTGTACATTGCTGTTCTTGAGAATGCAGGCAGCAGTTGTAGTGCTGGACTGTGCTGGCATTGCCCTTTCCATTACATGGAGTACCAGGGTGTCCAGGAATGGGTATGGTCTCTGGTGCAAGTAGTTTTGTCTGAAGTCCTATAGGGCCAGGGTCACTCCCTTGAACCCCTCTGCTCTCCGTCTGTATTTAACATTTCTGTCCTAGCAGAATCTGGTGCTCTTAGTTTCCTGGTGCTCTTGTCCCTTGCCTTTTGATAATAGCTTGTCAGACTGAGGATGAGTGAGTAGCCAGCATGCCATCCTCAGAATCCAGTCTCACATCGTTTGCTGCTGCCCTCACCAATTCTTATCTGTTTCATTAGGTCCCCCTAGACCCTGCAGCTTCTGCAGAAAGAGTTTATCTGAACCCTGCTATTACAACAAGACAGACCGGGTTGTCTATCAATTCTGCAGTCCCAGCTGCTGGACCAAATTCCAGGTACTGAAATGTCCTTCCTGCTGGGCTGGGCCACGGAGCTCATGCCTCCTTTCACACTTAGCAGGGGCTCCACCTTCCTTGAGCTCCTCAGGGAGAGTCTCTGTGGAACAAAAGAGTTGCAGTGACTATAATTGCTCATATCTCAGTCTTGGCCCTATCATCCCCTTCCTCCACTGGGATAAGGCAGGCTGTAATTCACTCCTGTCTGTCAGGTTATGCCCAGTGGAAGGGCAGTGCAAAGCTGTGCTGCGTGAGTGGTTTGGGATGTAGTGGCCTTACAAGAGCATGAGCAAAAGCACAAGTAAGCCAGCAAAGCACGGTGCAGACCTGCTAGCTGGGTGGAAAGGGGCAGAGCTCCCCTCTGAGTCAGGTGTCACCAAGAAACGTAAGCCTTCTAGAATATACTGTCTGAAAACTTAGAGCCAGCAGGCCTGGATGCCTTGCCTGTGATAATCCTCGAAGGCTTGACTGGTGGTTTTTAATGTCCTGACATTAAGTTTCAGCATGTGTGAAATGTCTGTGGTGTTCATAGGCAACTTGAAGGTTATTAGTTTTGTACAGTTGTCAAAGAACAAAGTAACAGCCAGGAAGACCTGGGAAACTTAGGCCAGGACGTGCGAAGTGCAACTGAGAAAACGTAGAGAATCTAGAGGTAAGAGGTAGTTACTGGCAGTTGCAGCATTTGGTTTTTGGATTTTTTTTTTTAATCGTTTGTGGGGTTTTTTTAGTTGGGGGGGTGGTTGTATTTTTTTTTTTATTATTTGGGGTTTTTTTGATTGGGAGTTTTTCTTTTATGTATCCTTGATGTAATCCTTTACTGAGGTCACAAATAGTGTGGGTAGTGTAGCCGTAGAGTTTTTACAGTTGTAGACTTCATAAGACTAGAATTATAGAACAGTTTCAGTTGAAAGAGACCTTTTAAATGTCATCTAGTCCAACCGCTGCAGTGAGCAGGTACATCTTCAACTAGGTCAAGTTCCTCAGAGCCCTGTCCAACCTGATCTTTAAATATTTATGAGGATGGGGCATCTACCACCTCTCTGGGCAACCTGTGCCAGTGTTTCACCATTCTCATTATGAAAAACTTCTTTATAGCTAATCTAAATCTACTCTTTTAGTTTGAAACTATTACCCCTTGTGCTATTGCAACGAGCTCTGCTAAAATGTGTGTCCTCTTATATCTTATAAGCCCTCTTTAAGTATTGAAAGACCACAATAAGGTCTCCCCACAGTGTTCTCTTCCCCAGGATGAAAAACCCCAACTTCCTCAGCCTGTCTTGATAGGAGAGCTGTTCCAGCCCTCTGGTCATTTTCTTGGGCTCCTTTGGACTCGCTCCAACAGGTCCATGTCCTTCCTGTGCTGGAGGCAGCACTGCAGGTGGGGCCTCACGAGAGTGGAGGAGGCACAGAGTCACCTCCCTAGACCTGCTGGTCATGCTCCTTTTTGGGCAGCCCAGGATACAGTTGGCTCTCTGGGCTGTGAGCTCATGTTGTCAGCTCATGTCCAGCCTCTCATCCACCAGCATCGCCAAATCCTTCTTGTCAGGGCTGCTCTTGATCTGTTCATCCCCCATCCTGTACTGATACTGGGGGTTGCCCTGACCCAGATGCAGCACTTTGCACTTGGCCTGGTTGAACCTCATGAGGTTCCCATGGGCCAGTGCTCAAGCTTGTCCAGGTCCCTCTGGATGTCACTCTGTCCCTCAGGCTTGTCAAGTGCACAACTCAGCTTGGTGTCAGCTGCAAACTTCCGGAGGGTTCTCTCGATCTACTATGCCATTGATGAAGGTATTAAACAGGACTGGTCCCAGTATGGATCCCTGAGGGACACCACTTGTCACTGATCTCTGTCTGGACTGTGTCAAAGGCCTTGCAGAGGTCCAGAGAGGTGATATCCATAACTCTTTGCTTCTCCACTGATGTAGTCACTCCACTGAGGAACTCGGTTAGTCAGGCAGGACTTGCCCTTGGTGAAGCCGTGCCGGCTGTCTTGAATCACCTCCCTGTCCTCCATGTGCCTTTGCACAGCTTCCAGAAGGATCTGTTCCATGATCCTCCCAGGCACAGTGGTGAGGGAACCACAGGTTGGTGGTTCCCGGGGTCCTCCTTTCTGCCCGTTTTAGAAATGGTTGCAATGTTTCCCTTTTTCCAGTTCCCTGAGACTTCACCAGCTCACCTAACTTGAATTATTGCCATGTAAACCCAGCACTGTACCATATGAGTAAACCAAGGCATAGCCTGGATTAGGAACTGTCTTGCTGGCAGATCTCAGAGCATACTTGCCAAACTAAAACAGGTGAATCTTTCAAGATGGTTTCTTGGGGAACAGTGGTAAGCTTGGCTTAATACTGATCAATTGAGTTCAATGTCTTCATCAGTCATTTGGTGATGAAGTCAAAGTAAGCATAATAAAATGTTGCAGATGAAACAAAAACCGGTGACCTTAGCCCATGCTGAAGCCAGGGCAGTCACAGAAAGCAAAGCAATTGGATTGATTGACAAGGCTGGTTCCTCCTCCTAATCTGTGCTTAAATACAGTTCAGTGCAAGACCCTGTGTCAGCCTTACTCAAGTAGTGTGGGGATGCAAGTCCTGGGAAAGTAAGGCTTTTGAAAAGACCTTGGGATTACAGCAGATAAGCTGTTCAGTATGAGTGTCTCAATTTACAGCCACAGAGGGGAGAATTAATTAAGTTCTTGCAAGCACAAGCAGAAGAACATGGAGTTAAAGTCTGAGGGCTAGGGAACAAAAGAGCTACCTAGAATGTTGCACAGGTAGGAAATGTTTTCCAATGTCCACTTTATTTTCAATATTGCAGAAAACTTGAAAGTATCCTGAAAAAAAAAAACAAACAACATAAAAATTGCATTTGGGCTTGAAAAATGCTTGTATTGAGGCACTTGCAGAATGCCTTATCTGAGGTTATCAGAAAGAAAACTAGGAAGATGACTTTATTAATAGATAGATCCTTGTGGACAAGACACCAAATGCTAAATGGCTGTTTAACCTAGCAGAAGGTGGAATGAGAAAGGCTGCTTGAATTCTTGAAAATAGAAACCAAGCACCTGTGCTTCAGGAACTTTTAGAGCCCCCATCCCTTGATGTTTTCAAATCCAGTGGGGTGGCAGCTTGAAAGCTTGCCTTCCTGAGAAGAGCTGGACCCAGCACATTGGAAGCAAAGCGAAATTGCTGTCAAGAATCTGCTGTCCAGGAGCTTGAGACGTGATCTGGTGGACTGACTGAGTCACCAACGGTGGCAGCAGGTCTGAGTGGGGCCGGGTGGGCTGCTGTGATCGTGGAGGAGGTAGGCAGTGGTGGCAGTGAGAAGCAGGTGTCCACTGCCCTCCATGTGCCTCTCCCTCCATGCACTGTCTCTTCTCCTGCAGCGCACCAGTCCGGAAGGTGGGATCCACCTCAACTGCCATTACTGCCACAATCTTTTCAGCGGGAAGCCAGAGATCCTAGACTGGCAGGTGAGGACTTTCCCGAGGGGGAATATTGAGTTGGAGGCCAACACCGGTGAGAGCTGCAGGGCTCCTTCCTCTCTCTGCTCAAAGCAGAGCTCCTCCTGTGCCAGTTCTCTGAGAGCCTTGGCTGCAGAGACGTGCCTGGAGACTGTGCCGACTGCTGCACTCCTGGAGTTCAGTGGGATGTCGGAAGGGCAGGAGGAGACCATTTCTGCCAAACCCTGTGCCAGGAGAGCTGGGGAGTTGACTCAGCCCTGTAGTCTTTCTCCTGCTTCCTTGAGAAGTGTGGGAACCTCCTGCCAGCCTGGCTGACCTGGCAGTGGTCTCTTTGGCAGGACAAGGTGTATCAGTTCTGCTGCAAGGACTGCTGCGAGGACTTCAAGCGGCTGCGTGGGGTGGTGTCCCAGTGTGAGCACTGCAAGCAGGAGAAGCTGCTGCATGAGAAGATCCGTTTCTCTGGAGTGGAGAAGAACTTCTGCAGTGAAGGTACTTGGGGAAGGCATGGGAAAGGCAGAGCCCCCATGCCAGCCCATGCTGGGGGAGGAGAAGAGAGCATGGAGAGGAACAGAGGGGAGATTGTCTTAGCCAGGCCCTGGGGCAAGAGCCTTGCCATGCAGTGAAGGGAGGACTGTTGTGGGGATGGCTTGCTGTCCAGCCAGGCCCTAGGGCTAGATCTTTACCGTTCATTGTGTCCTTGGGGAGGGCCTTCTCACAGCTTTTCTCTCTCTGGGGGCTGGGGAGACAGCAGGTGGCAGCTCCGCTCCTCCTGTCATCATGCACTTCTACGCTCTTGCGTCTGGGCTGGCCTGACCTGGCCTTGCCCTGCCTGCTGGGTTCCTGCACACAGGAGGTTGGAGTCAGACTCTTCCTAGAAGCATGGAGGTGAGAGATGGCAAGTCCCCATGAGGTCCCATCTTATCCCAGCCCCAGGGGCCAGTGCTGGATTGTTCCCTACAGTGTGTTGCGTGTGCTCTGTTGTCTCCGCAGACCTGGATTTTGGTCATGTTTGGGTCAGGGAGGCCCCCAGTTCATCCTGGGAAGGTTTCACTCCTATTGTTTCTCCGCAGGGTGTGTGCTTCTTTACAAACAGGATTTCACCAAGAACCTGGGCCTGTGCTGCATCACCTGCACCTACTGTTCTCAGACCTGCCAGCGGGCGGTCACCGAGCAGCTGGAGGGCAGCACCTGGGACTTCTGTAGTGAAGACTGCAAAAGCAAATACTTGCTCTGGTACTTCAAGGTCAGTATTGGCACTGGCAGCTTGTGCTAAGTGCTGTGGTGGGCACGGCACCCAGATAAGTGGGCATTGCACTGAGGAAGTTCGCACTGCTGGAGTCTGGCTGGCACTGCTGCGGAGAACCTGGCACTGCTGGAGTCCTGCCTGGCAATGACGGGACACTGCTACGGGGAAGCTCACGTAGCTGGAGTGCCCAGCTGATCCTGCCAGACAGAGCACTGCACTGAGGAAGCTCACAGTGCTGGATCCGCGGCTAGTGCTGCTGTGAGAAGTTCGCACCGCTGGAGTCCCTGGCTGGCACTGTCAGGGCACTGCTGTGGGGAAGCTCACAGCACCTTGCTGTGTGCACCTTTCACTGGAGAGTTGTGTTGCACTCGGAGGGGGTGTGGTTAGTTACTCGTTGTTTCTCTCCTGCTGATGCGGGCTTTAGGCAGCTCGGTGCCATGCCTGCAAGCGTCAGGGGAAGCTGCTGGAAACCATCCACTGGCGGGGGCAAATCAAACACTTCTGCAACCAGCAGTGTCTGCTGCGATTTTACAATCAACAGAACCAGCCCAACCTGGACACGCAGAAGGGGCCCGAGAGCCTGCTGAACAGTGAGTAGGAGGGAGGGAGGGGACCTGCATAGCTCAGTCTGAGACACACAGGGATGACTGAACAGCAGGGGGTGGAAACTTCCTGCCTGGGACTGGAGGAGACGCTAGGGAACAATCCTGCACTGGCCCCTGGGGGGGAAAGGACGGAGTGGGACCTAATGGGCTTCTCCATCTCTAACATCTATGGTTCTATGACACACAGGGCCCAGACGGGAGGAGCCGGTGCCAGCGTGCTGCCTGTAGCTCACACTCTTAGCGAGGATACTCAGGGATTTAACATCCTCAAGTTGCCAGCGGAGAGCTCGATTTACAGGGTTAGGGGACAGCGTGGTTTGGCATGACAATCCACCTGCAGCCCCACACCACCTCCGAGCTGTGACCTTCTCAGATCTCATAAGCTAATCTGGATTGGGCCAGGTCAGTGCTTGGATGGGAAGCATTCAAGGACAAAGAAGGGTGCTGCAGGAAGTGGTGCTGGTGATGCTGTAGGTGGGCTCTCCTCAGCCAGAGCTGAACCTAGAACGGTCTTGAGGGAGCACTGAGCTGCTGGAGGCACTCTTGTGATGTTAGATTGGAGTCCTACCACTTACCCAAAGTTCACTGCAGCTTTGGGGAGTTGCCAACCCTATGTCCCAGATGACCCCATTCTGCATCCATGGAGTTCCAGCTGGAGAGGAGATTTTCGATGCCTGTTGCCCCATTTCCTATCATTCACTTGAGCCAGTTGGTTATGGAAGATTGCAAAGTGCTTTGGGATCCCTCAGGATGGAAGGTGCTCGTAGTGAGTGACAAGACAAGACATCGCTTGGCCCTCAGACTTTCTGCTTGATCTGTCATAGGGCACGATGTCCTTGGTAATCTGTGGGATCTTGTTAAGATGCCTGCAGTTTATGGTGGGACTTCAGTGCATCAAGCTCCAACACATACCTGCACTGCAGGTTCAGGGCTTTGCTGCCTTCCCTGGCATTTCATGAGGTGTAAAACCCTGGCTAGGGTGTGCCAAGGAGGGGAAACCAAGACAAGGACCTTCACGTGAGAGACCTCATCCTCCATCTCCAGACTCTTCTGGTTCCTCTCCTGTGGGCTGACTGTATGATGGGGGAAGCTCCAGATGTCACTGCTGCTTAGATAGCAGAGCAGAGCTGCTCCTCCAGAAGCAGCAGGTTCCCCCAGTTAGGGAAATCCCAACCTGCCTTCCAAGAGCCGCATTCCATAAAAAGCTGTGTGAGGTTACAGCTCAAGTGGCAGGACACTGGAGCGACCTGGATAAAGGAACTGTTGGTTTCTGCTGGCACAGGGGTGCCCATGGGAAGTCTGCTCGATGGTTCACGGTGTTCGGCTGCCTAGGAGAAGAAGAGATGTTAAACTTGCTGATTCCTGTAGCTCACTAAGTGATTCCACAGCCCTAGCCATCCTGTTGCATTTGTCCTCTGCTTTCAAGGCGTGTCACTTGTGAGGGACCAATAGCACTGCTTTTGCAACACAGGCACAGTGGGCAAACTCTGCCTGCAGAGGGAACCATGTTTCACGCTGTTGAGCCATGGACCACAAGACTCAGAAGTACCTTCTCCACCACCAACCACAGAAGTCTCACGTCTCCTCTGTCACATCTCTGGAGACCTTCAAGAACTTTAGTGCGTGGTATGTGGGGCATCACCCTTCACTGTGCCACAGCTGCCTCTCTGTGCCCCCTGTGAGGACTCTGAGGGAGCCAAGGCAAAGCCCTTCATCAGTAGTGAGCGCTCAGCTGAGCACAAGCTCCAGGCTGCCCCAGCAGCTGCTGGTGGCACTGGGCCCTCCGTGTGTTCTGGCACACCCAGATGTGAGATAGCCATGGACACCCTTGCCCCAGGACTGTGGCCAGCTGCTGAGTTTGCAAAGGAAGGGTGCTGGAGCCAAGGACCTGCTTACACAGAGAGCTTTCCAGCCCACTGGGCTGTGCAGGGGGTTTGAGGAGGAGCAGCTTATCAGCTCATGGTGAGGAACAGTTTTGCCTGGTCCAGTCAAGGTCTCCTGTGAACCTGGCAGCCACATTCCCAGCTCACAAGGGACTGCCTGGATTTCAGGCCCGTCTTAAGCAGAGCTGTTGACTACTTGGTTATTCTGTTGCAGCCAGTGGTTGCCTAGAACCCGTAATTGCTGTGACCCGGTGGCTCCTACCAGCTTAGTGATCTTGAGACTACTTGTTGCTGACTGTATAAGCAGCTATTGTTTTGCTGGGAACGGTCCATGTAATGCAGGATTCAGGAGCTTCTGCTACGAAACTGTGCCCAAACACTTCCAAGGGGAACTGGCTCTGCACAGGGCTGTCAAACAGGAGATGGCAGAGGGTCAGAAGTCACTGTTGGGGCAGGCAATGCCTTGACAGCTTTGTTGGTGTTGGGATGAGAGTAAGAACAAGGCACAGCTTTCCTGGAAGCCTGGACACATGGAGCTTGGTGGCAGGAGAATCTTGTTTTCTTAGTCCTAAATCATTGGCCTGTGGGGCAATCATGTTTTCTTTTGATTCTGCTGCAGCAGAAATTCTGCTCATGCACCATAGCTTGTCTTTTCTCAGTCAAGCCATTGATGTTTCCTCCCTGGACCTGCTGCCCATCCACTTTGGGCTGTCAGGGTGAGTTCTTGGACCCTGAGACTGCTGCAGAACCTATGGCTGAATGCTCAGCTGGAAATTAGGGAGCTTCCTCCAGCTGGAACTTGCCTGTTTCCTGCTGTGGTGGCCAGCAAGTGGAGCCTGCCAGGCTTCCAGTTGCACAAGAGCTGTCCTACATTTCCTCAGGACAGAGGACATCCTCACGGTGCACGGTCTGTGTGTTGGATCTCTAGGAATCTGGGTCTTTCCTGAAGAGCCTGTCTGTGTGTAGGAGGTGCAGATGGACCCGCCACTGCCTTTGGGTGCTGAGACCTGCCGCTTTCCTTGCAGGTGTCTCCTCCATGCATGGCCATGTCAGTGCTGTAGAAGGCAGATGTTTTTGGCAGCCACAGGGGGGTAACCAGGGCTTACTGGAGGCTGGGATGAAGGTGCTCTGTTAGCTCATAGGCCTTTGAGATGGGTGCAGGTTCTCTGCAGAGCAAATGAGCTGGAGTTATCATCCAAGAGAGGGTGACACTGTCACCAGCTAAGACTGTCTGCCACATGCACCTCTTATCTGTAGGTGATCCCTTCTTTCCTTAGGGGAATGGACTGCATCCCTAGGGCTGGGGCAAAGCTGTCTCCCTGCTTTCTGGGATATCTCATAATGCTGCTGCTAGCTCTGCCACCTTCTTCCTAGGGATCTCGAAGCACTTTGCCAAGATATTTGTAGCAGGGATGTGGAGGCACAGGGAGGGGCCATGGCTCGGTACAGCAAGCCAATAGGCAGAGCTGGGAATAAAGCCCTGGATTTCTCTCATCAAGGGACTGAGATTTCTCCTGACCTGCTGTGATGGGATTGGGGTGGACTGCAAGGGAGCACGAAATGACATGGGAGTAACTTGATTTTGGAGTTGTAGTGTCTTCTGAGCTGCTAGGGCTAGAGATTGTGGAAACATTAACTGTTCCTGGAGTGGCCAGGAGCAGTTTCTGGGGAGCCTGTCCCTGCTCTCTGGCTGCTGGTACCTCCAGTCCCAGCAGTGGGACACATTGGCCCAGGAGCTCTTGAACTCAAGAGTTGTTGCTCTCTCTTACAGGTCAGACTTCAGATCCAAAACCAGCTGTCCCTTCCCCACAGAAGACAGAGACTAACATGGTAAGGCCCACTGGAAGTAGGAGTTTGCAAGATAGCACAAAGAGAGGACGGTTCTGCCATTGCTCAGGGAGATTTCGTTGTACAATCAATGAATTTTAAGATGTCTGTATAGTGGGAGCTGATAAGAGCTTCTGGGGAGGGCAGTGTCAGCATAAGTCTGCAAGGGGGAAGAATAAGCATTCCCCAGGAGTCGATGATGAACTCCAGAATAACCTGACACTGTGGCACTGGCTCCTCTCTGCACAGTGCTTTTCTGTGCCTGGGTATAGTCACTGTCCCCTGTTCCCCTCTGCCCCGTGGGACAGGAGTCACCAGTGCCAGCCTGCTGGCACAGCAGGGACACCACGCGGGTTTGCTGCCTGCCAGGAGCAGCTTGGCAGTCCTTCGTCCAGGCCTGACCGTGGGAGCATCCACATGTGTGTTGGGGACTGCCAGGCCCCAGGAGGTGCTTTGGGAGTCACTCCAGCTGTAGTAGAGAAGAGGTTGTGCTGCCTTAGGTGAACATCAACCTCCTGCTTTCTGCATTTCCTCAGCTGTCAGCAAAGGCCTCCTCAGCCCAAACGTCTTCAGCTGCGCCACCTCCCACCCCGCCCGTGGTTCCAGCCACCCCTCGGAAAAACAAAGCTGCCATGTGTAAACCACTGATGCAGAACCGGGGCATTTCCTGCAAGTTAGAAATGAAGTCCAAAGGATGTCAGACAGGTAGGAAAACAAGACATAACTTCAGGGTTACAGGGGCATTTTGGAAAGGCAAGGGGCACATCCCTGCTCCAGACTGTGAATCCAGCTTGAAACACAGCACAAAGTGTGTTTGGCACTGTGCTGAGGAATTTCTGGGCAGGTGCAGGGCACATGTAGGGAGCCCATTTCTGTCAGCAGCAAAAGGAGAGATGCAAACAGCACTGCAGCATGATCCCACCTCTTGTCGGACAACTCCTGTTGCTCTGGAGATGGTCAGCTTGTCCAAGGGCCGTCTGCTGAGCATGTTCCACTCTGGAGCTCCTGTTGGGCGTGTGTATGTGGACTTCAGCATGTGCAAGGGAACTGGACCTCTTGGCAGCGTTACAGAAGAGCAGGACTTGCACTTGTGGCTAAGGCAAGCCTCTCTTTTTGCCAGGCTTGACTTGCTGCTGCTCCAGCTCTGTCCACAAATCATAGAAGCTGGTGGCTGGAAGGGCTGCAGTGCTGGATGGCCAGGGGCATGTCAGTGTGCGGCAGGGCTGGGTGGAGGAGCTTCTGGGATCGAGCTCACTGATGTACTTTTGCTCTTGTCAGAGGCTGACTGGAAGCCCCAGGTGGTTGTGTTGCCAATCCCCGTCCCGATCTTCGTGCCTGTGCCTATGCATATGTACTGCCAGAAAGTACCTGTGCCTTTCTCCATGCCTGTCCCGGTAAGCAACGCACTTCACCTGCTCCTGTTCTCCTACTGTCTTGATCCTGCCTTGCTGCAGCCTCCCTGCTTCTTTGCTCATCCTCTTCTCCTGCCTCTGCTTTCGTGTCAATCTGCTGAGTGTCGGTTTTCTGCTTGGTGTGGTGCTGTCTACAGGTGCCTGTGCCGATGTTCCTGCCTACCACCCTGGAGAGCACAGAGAAGATTGTGGAGACCATTGAGGAGCTGAAGGTGAAGATCCCCTCCAATCCCCTGGAAGCTGACATCCTGGCCATGGCTGAGATGATTGCAGAGGCTGAGGAACTAGACAAGGCCTCCTCGGACCTGTGCGGTAGGTTCTGCCACGGCTTGGTCTGGCCCAACAGCTGGGATCGAGGGAGATTTGCTGGCTCTTGGACCTAGAACACCTGCCTAAATTGCAGTTCTCCAAAACCTCTAAAAAAGGAAGCAGGGAATAACAATTCCTCAATTTCTGCTGAGGAGTTAGCAAAATTTCTGCTGAGGAGTTAGCAAAAGGGAAGAGCTGCAGCAGGGAGCACTGTCTGCCACTTTTGGGAGTGCCAGTCTTGTGGCACTATTAGTTTTTTCAGGTGCCTGTTCAGGCTCTTCCCTAAAGCAGCTTAGTAGCCAGAAAACCAGCAGTGCTGATCTCACAGGTCTTTTTTACTTGGGGGCTGAATTCCTCAAACCCCAGTGATGAGGGTTGTGGCCGGGGAGATGACAAACATCCAATGTCTTGCTGTCCAGAGAAATCTGGGCAGTGCAGGTGTCATGGGGCTGCTCTGAGCACAGGACTGTGCTGCACACAGGGAGCCCAACTTCGTTTCCCAGCTGTCACTGGGAATACAGACAAAAGTCTTTCAGGGAAGCTGGGTTTATGAACTGCTTTTGCCTTGCAGACCTGGTGAGTAACCAGAGTGCAGAGGGTCTCCTGGAGGACTGCGATCTGTTCGGACCGGCACGGGACGATGTGTTGGCTATGGCTGTCAAGATGGCAAATGTCCTCGATGAGCCGGGCCAGGACCTGGAGGCTGACTTCCCTAAGAGTAAGAGCTGGGGGGAGCAGGTGTGCAGGGCTGCTCGTGCTGCAGCAGGGTCTTCCCACTGCCCGCAGCCAGCTGTTGCCAGCAGCTCTAAGAGTTGTGTGAATTTACCTCCTCATGCCGTCTGACTGACCAGGCCTGGGGCCGAGCCTTGCAGATAACTGCTTGCAGCAGGGGTGAGGAGACCACCACTTCTGAGGGAGTGTGTGTTTGTCTAGACTAACTTACCTGGTGAGAACATAGGTCTGCAGAGAAGAGGGAATGAGAAGTTGGTTTTAACAACACAGAGAACAGGGCAGCAGCACCGGTGTGCTTATGGGTGATGATCCCAGAGGAGCCAGCAAGGCAGGAGACCTGGACAAGGCATGACATCCTGGAAATGGCAGAATTGCTGAGTGTCCATTACAGACAGAAGGTGGAAGAGGAGGCAGGGACTTGCAGGAGCACAGCAGTGCTGAGCAGGGCGGCAGCAGCAAAGGATAGAACTGAGGTGCCTATGCCAGGCTGTCCGCAGTACTGGCCTGGTACAAGGGCATGAGGAATGTTCCTCAGGTTTAAAAAACAAGCAAACAGAAAACTGTCAGAGGGGAAAATGTGGGGCTCTGGTTATTCTGAGAGAGCTTAGCATCATCTGCCGGAACCATATTTCCTTTGATGTGCTGTGGCTTCAAGTTCATGCCAGGCAGTGGTGGAGGGTGTGAAGTGTTCTCTCTTCATCTTGCTGTAAAACACTTGCCAGCACAGGGGGCAGGATGAGAACTCTCAGCTGAGCCCTTCTGCCTGTCTTTCCTTTCAGACCCTCTAGACATCAACCCCAGTGTGGACTTCCTCTTTGACTGTGGGCTGGTGGGACCAGATGATGTGTCCACAGAGCAAGATCTGCCTCGAGCTGTCCGAAAGGTGAGCCCTCTGTGGGTACTGCCTGCTTAAAGCTCTTCGGGCTTGGAGCTGCCATCTGGGATGTAGGAGGTGGAATGCGCCAGAGGCTTTGGTATGCTGGGGAGGTTGTGCCCTCTCCCCTCACAACATGCCTGGCCTGTGGGCCACTCCTTGAATGAAAATACTTTGGAGGGGCTTTAAATGCTACAGGTCATGTGAGAGCTGGTCTCGTTCCTGTGGCTGTCATAACCGGTGGGCCTTGTTGGCTTGGCTGTCAGCAGAAGGCTGCCTGCTGACATGGGCACAGGCACACTGAGAGTCACACACTGCAGTCAGCAGGTCTGAGGGGTGGCCAGAACTCTTACGCCTGTCCCTGGTAGGTGCCCAGTCTCACAGTACACCTCTCTGCAGGGGCAGAAGCGCCTGGTGCTCTCTGAAAGCTGTTCCCGGGACTCAATGAGCAGCCAGCCCAGCTGTACAGTCCTGAACTACTCATATGGTGTCAATGCCTGGAAGTCCTGGGTGCAAGCCAAGTACGCAGGGGGAGAGACCAGCAAGGGAGAGGAGCTGCGCTTTGGCCGTAAGTGCCTTGTGTGGGTGCAGTGGAGTGGCAGAGACCTCCCAGAAGCTGGATCTCAGGGTGCTGGGGTGCTCCTGAACTTGCAGGCTGTTGTCTGAGGCTGCTGTGCTTGCCTCCGCAGCCAAGCCCATGAGGATCAAGGAGGACATCTTAGCCTGCTCAGCAGCTGAGCTCAACTACGGCCTGGCCCAGTTTGTCAAGGAGATAACACGGCCCAACGGGGAGCGCTATGAACCTGACAGCATCTATTACCTCTGCCTTGGCATCCAGCAGGTGAGGGAGGCCTTGCTGCTCTCCAGTCCTCCACAGCCAGGCTTGGGGGTCAGAACTGGTAAAGGGAGCTTTTACCCTTCGTTCTGCTTTCTGGGGACCCAGAGAGGCTCACTGGACTCAGCTTCATTGCCTCACCCCAGGACAGCAGCCCACCTGGTTTGGCCTTTGTATCCAAGCCCAGAGCGTAGGGTGGCAACTATTACCCAGCCTTACACCCTTCTTGCACATCCTTGAGGAGGGCTGGGAGATCTCCCCAGACTCATTCCCTTCTTCGCTGCCAAGTCTGTTTTGTCATGCCCCAGGGTTTTCCTTGCAGCTCTCAGAAGTGTCTGCCCTGCAGTTCTGGTGGCACAAGAAGGGGTGCTCTGCACGTGTGCCCTGGGCTCTCTGGGGAGGGTTTGCATTCCAGGTGCTGCTGTGGTTGACTTGACTGTGTGTTCTGTCCTTTCTAGTACCTGCTCGAGAACAATCGTATGGTGAATATATTTACAGACCTTTACTACCTGACCTTCGTGCAGGAGCTGAACAAGTCCCTGAGTGGCTGGCAACCCACAGTCTTACCAAATAGTACGTGTCTCCTGAGTACTTTCAGTCACCACACATACCCAGTTTGTGCTCCTAGCCTGGGATCCTCTGGTCTGATTGTGCTCCCCCAGCCTCAGCCCTTTTTCTTGGCACAGGCAGCACGGTCCTGCTGTGTCTTGGGGTCACGCTGACCCAAAATGACAGGAGGACCAGTGTGGTTTATGCCTCAGCAGCTTCTGTAGCCCACAGTCAGCACAGTTGGGAGCAGAGTACTTGTGCTTTCTTTCCTGGGACAATTTGAATCTTTGCAGCACTTCACAGTGATGTCTCCACCCTTTGGCAAAGAGGATGCCAACCCAGGGGGCACACTGGCACATGTCTTTGTGCTCCCAGCACATGGGTGAGCCCTGCACACTGTGCTGAGCCTTGGCTGAGGTTATTGTGCTGCTGTCTTGTGAATGGACTCAACTTGGAGCTCTGCAGAGGCTTTTCGTGATGCTGTGATCTGAGCTGCCTTCCCTGCTGTGTCTTGTCAGTCAAAGATCCAGTCTCACCTCTGCATATTGGCTGTCCCAGGCAGAGGCATTTGGCTCCAGACCTGTGTATTTAGGCAGGAGCTGGCTGTATCTCTCCTGCCTGCTGCTGTTCCTTCATCTCTCACTGAGTGTGGTGGAGCACTGACCTGGAGATCACTTTGTGGCCATCTATAGTGATGAGCAATTAGGATTAATTTGGGTTCTTGTCTGTGGTTTGGCTGTGATCTGGGGTGGCTCGTGGCAGAGTCAGCATGTAGTTCTGCTGATGGCTCTGGAGAAGTAACCTTATGGAAAAAAGGGTATCGTGAAGTGTCAGTCTTTCACAGTGAGATTTTCTGGGCAGGGTGAGGGAATTGCCACAAGACCACTTTTGATGAGACCTGGTTCTTCCTTTGTGCGTTGCAGACACTGTTTTCTCCCGTGTCGAGGAGGAGCACCTCTGGGAATGCAAACAGCTGGGTGTTTACTCACCCTTTGTGCTGCTCAACACCCTCATGTTCTTCAACACTAAGTTCTTCGGGCTGCAGACAGCGGAGGAGCACATGCAGCTCTCCTTCACCAACGTGGTGCGCCAGTCCCGCAAGTGCACCACTGCCCGTGGCGTGACAAAGGTGGTGAGCATCCGCTACTACGCTCCTGCCAAGCAGAAGAAAAGCCGAGGTAGGGTCTGAGGGAACATCTCTGTCCCTCCCCCTGCTTTCCCCTGTTGGGATGCAGCCATGATCCGGCTCTCTTTCCCCCTCTGCAGATGGTGGCTCTGGAAAACGGAAGCGTGAGGAGGAGGTACCGATGTTGGAGCAGCGGGAGAACAGGATGAACCCCCTCCGATGCCCAGTCAAGTTCTATGAGTTCTATCTCTCCAAATGGTGAGGCTTTCTCTGGAGAAGGGCATGTGCCATTTTTGGGGCCACCACTCAGTTTTAGTGGGATCATGTGCAGTGACTGCTGCTCTCCAAACATTTGTACATGAGCCTGAAGCACAAGGTCTGTGCTGCATGTGTAGACCATGGTTGAGAGAATGCTTCTCTCTGGCCTCTTCTACTTTTTGCCTCTCTCCAGACTGGCAGGAGTGTGCCATATGAGTCCAGGTGCTTGGGTAATTGGGGGTTTTGGTCCTGAGCAAGGAGCTGCAGACTCAGTTTCCGTCCTCATCCTGCTGAGTGATGAGAGGCTGTGACAAGCCTTGAGCCCCCCTTGCTAACCGTGACAGCAGGCCGGGCTGGCTGAGCCCCTGAAGCTGAGACCCCCCAGCTCTGACCTTGCTCTCTCTTTGCAGCCCTGAGAGTCTGCGGAACCGCAACGATGTGTTCTACCTGCAGCCCGAGCGGTCATGCATCGCCGAGTCCCCGCTGTGGTACTCAGTGATCCCCATGGACCGCAGCATGATGGAGAGCATGCTGAACCGCATCCTGGCCGTCAGGGAGATCTATGAGGAGCACAGTCGGCTCAGCAGCCTGGAGGATGACATGGACTAAGAGCGAGGTGCTGCCAGGCTGGCTGTGCTCCAGCCCTGGACACCCCATCTTCCTGCCTCCCGCTGCAGGGCAGGGGCCGTGCAGCACGGGAGGGGATGGTGCTGCAGCAGTGCTGTCCCTTCATCATTACCAGACTTGGACATCCCATCCTGCTCGTTACAGGCCTCCCTTACATACGTGGCTCCCATGCTCAGCTCTGCCTCCTCCTTTTGGCTGTTGGGTGAACCATCTTTCCGAGGGCCAGTTCCCATGGCACAGGGGTGGCAGAGTCCCTGGGGCACCTCCCCTCACCCTTGTCCCCTCCTACCCCCAGCCCTGCCACTCCCCCCCTCTTCCCCTGCCGCAGAGCAGGAGTCGCACAAGTTGGCAGTACACCATCAGACCAGTGGCCCCAAAGCTTTTACTTCCCTCTTCCTCCATCATTCCCTCATGAGGCTTCAGGTGGTATGACAGGAACAGTAGCTCTGCTGCTGGGCTAGGATTGTGGTTTCAAGCCAGTAGGGATGGACCACAGGCTACCTGAGAGCTGTTGGGTCAGGGAGAGGGCTTTTTCCCAGGTGTGGGAGAGGTTTGAGTTGGCTTCAGAGAGTGGAGGAAGCTGACACTGGAATATGAGGGCAGAGATCTGGCCTTGCCAAGGGGCACCTCTCTCATGTGCAGCTGGGATGTCTCTCTCAGTTTGGTCAGTTTTTCCTGAGTTGTCTGAAAACTGATGGAGATGGGTCTGGGCCAGTGCTGCCCCTCTTTCCCCACTGTCCCCTGTCCTGGTGTAAGCCCCCTCTCCCCTGCAAGGTGCCATGAGTGGGAACCTCTGCTCCAGCCAGGGGCTTGGGCAGCTGCTGGCAGAAACAGGGAGTTCTGTCTGGTCTCCCCCTTTCTTCCAAAGCAGCAGGCTGCCGCTGCCACTGCCCTGCCCAGGGCAAGTCTGGCTGCAGCTGTGCCACTCCCTGCTGCCTCCTGCCCCTCCTCGTGTTCTGGTCAGTTTTCTTGAGCTGTACATGGATCTCCTGTTGAGCCTGTATATATTGTTCTGGGCCCTGGCCCGGGGCCATCTGTTCTCTGTGTCCATGTGGAGAGTGAGCCGCTCACCGGTCTTGTTGTAGTGATGCCAGGGCGGTAGGAACTAACCCTGTGTCTCTGGAAACCATTCATTTCAAATAAAGATGTGGAAAACTTTTGACAGCCCCTAGTTTCCCGCCCTGAGCAGGGTGAGCATTGCAGGAGAGCAGGGCCAGTGTCCCTCTGCTGCTGTGTACCGCATTCCTGTCCATCCCTGCCTGCACTGCCTGCATTTCCTACCTTGCCAGCTTGGGCATGCTGGGATGGCCCCTGACCCAGTGCCCACTGGTGCCAGTCTGGCATGCCCTGCCTGTCCCTGCCCTGCTTCACCTGACCTGTCACCTGCCCATAGGGCTGCAGTCCAACCCAACCCAACCCAGCCCAGCAGTGGCTGTGCCCTGGCCATGCAACATGTCTGTAGGATGGACCAGTCAGAGAGCAATGCCATGTGGGCAGAGCAGGAGTCAAGGGAGGTGCAGTGAGTGTTTATTTGCTCCCCTCTCCCAGCTTTACTCTCAGCCCGTGTGCCCAGGGCCATGCCCAACTCCTGTGCTGGCCGTGGGATCCATGCCACGAGCCTGGCAGGGCCTGGAGATTGAACCACCACTGTGGCCACCGGTGCATCCCCCATCCCTGACCATCCCAGCAGGCCACGTTCACACTGCCAGGTCTGCCGCTCGCATCTCCCCGTGGGACCCACCAGCCACCCCTAGCCATGCTCCCGCCTTCTTCAGGGGTGCCAGGCCGTGGGGGGATCTGCCAGCAACCAGGGGGCTGCCCACCCTGGGCAGGGTGACATGGGCGCTGCGGGGCCCTAAAGGGCCACTAGGAGTGGTTATGATGCGGGACTTGGGGCCTGGCCCCTGCCGGCACTTGGTGAGACCCAGGTAGTAGATCTCCACCAGGTTGAGCAGCAGGGACACGCAGGCCACCCCCAGCATGAAGAGGATGAAGATGGTCTTCTCAGTGGGCCGGGAGATGTAGCAGTTGACAGTGTTGGGGCAGGGCCAGCGGCTGCAGGTGTAGAGGGGCTTCAGCTGGAACCCATACAAGGCGTACTGGCCCACAATGAAGGCCACTTCCAAGAGAGCCTTGAAGACGACGTTGCAGATGTACGTCCTCAGGATGGCCCCCCGCATGCAGACCTGTCCCCGCGTGTCCCCCGCAGGGAGCTGGGACTGCCTGGGGCGCAGCCGCCTGGCCCCGCTGCCGGCCCGCGCTGCCGCTTGCTGCTGTGCCTTCTCCTCCAGATGCACCAGGTGCAGGATGTGGCCCAGATACACAAGGCTGGGGGTGGAGACGAAGATGATCTGCAGGACCCAGAAGCGGAGGTGGGAGATGGGGAAGGTGCTGTCATAGCAGGCGTTCTGGCAGCCGGGCTGCTGCGTGTCGCAGGAGAAGCCAGACAGCTCGTCACCCCAGACCCGCTCAGCGGCTGCCCCCAGCACCAGGATGCGGAAGACGAAGAGGACGGTGAGCCAGACCTTCCCCACCACCGTGGAGTGCTCCTGGGCGTTCTCCAGCAGCCGCCCCAGCAGGCTCCAGTCCCCCATGGCACGCACTGCCCTGCAAGACAGCCACCCTCCAGACACAGCCGCCCCACAACCCACCACACCGCCGCCATCCCCCCGATGAGCAGGAGTGCACAGATCCAACCCACAGCTGTCCCTACAGTACCCCCATCCCAAAGGACCCCCTAACCCGTCACAAGGAGGGCAACGGGAGCAAAGGCCTCCAGCAGAAATCTGGGAGCACCATGGGGAACACCTGGGGTGGTGATCCCTGGGGACTCCTCACCGTAGGTGGGTGCGTGGGGCAGAGCCCAGTGCTCCCGCGCTGTCGGCTCCCGGGATGCAGGATGCTGCTAGGCCCCTTTCCAGCTGGTCCCCAGCTCCTCAGTGGGTGCGGACAGGTCTGCCTGGCTCCCTCTGTCCATTCACCCAACAGCGGGCGCGGGGTTATTGGGGTACGAGGCAGCTGCGTGCCCCATTGGCTTTCATTGTGACTGGCACATGGAACAGCCACTGGGGAAACCTTTTCCCTCTATTTTTGGTCTGGGCACTTTTCTAAATATACTCGGGGCTGCAGGGGCTGGTGCTGGGGGAGCGCAAGCCCTTGGACAGTGATCAATGCCACCCAGGGGTCACTGGTCCTGCAAGCTATCTGCCAGGGCACCACAGCCCCAGCTCAGCTCAGGCACTGCAGCCTCCACAACCCCTGGTGCAACAAACCAGGGCTTGGGTGCAGGAGCAGGCACCCCACACTGGCACCCCAGCTCCTGGCATGCCCCAGCCAGAGCAGAAAGGAGGGAGGCAGCACCTGAGAATGGAGATTTAATGGCCCAAGATGCTCTCCTGGCCATCCAGGACAGCCTGAGTGGCGCCTGAGGAATGCTATCCTTGGGACAGGGACAGCAACGAGGCCGTGGGACGACTGTGGGGCAGGGTCCCCCACAGTGCTGGCCCTAGCAGGCAGAGCAGCGGTCACCCTTCTCCTGCAGCCCAGAGTTGCGGCGCAGCATGTCCTTGAGGGAACCGTCCTGCTCTGTCAGCAGCTGGTTGATCTCATTCTGCTTGTACTCGGAGGAATGCTTGTGCCCATAGAAGGAGCTCTTCCCCGAGGAGGGGTTGGAGTTGTGCCGGCTTCGGCGGGCACAGGCCCGCACCACCAGGTAGACCAGCTCTGCCATGTTGAGGACGATGCAGATGCTGGAGGTGACCAGCATGAAGACGGTGAAAATGGTCTTCTCGGTGGGCCGGGAGATGAAGCAGTCAACAGTGTTGGGGCAGGGGTAAGCCTCGCACTTGACCAGCCGCATCATCTGGTAGCCCGGGTAGAGCATGTAGAAGATGTACATGAACACAGCCTCGAAGAGCAGCCTGAAGACCACGCTGCAGACGTACGTCCACCACAGCGAACCCGAGATGCGCATCTTGTGCTTCTTCACCTCTTCCATGTGCTTGGCATCCGCGTGCCCCGTCAGCACCAGCAGCTTCTTCTCCTGGTGCTGCTGGTAGGCCACGTGCATGGCTACGAGAAGGGCCGGAGTGGTGACGAGGATGAGCTGCAGCGCCCACAGACGGATGTGGGAGATGGGGAAGAAGTGGTCGTAGCAGACGCTGTTGCAGCCAGGCTGCTGGGTGTTGCAGGTGAAGGCGGCTTTCTCATCCCCCCAGACACTCTCAGCTGCCACCACCAGCACCATTATCCGGAATATGAAGATGACGGAGAGCCAGATGCGGCCGATGGCCGTGGAGTGGCGGTTCACCCCACTCAGGACCGTGTAGAGCCCGGCCCAGTTCATCGTTTCTCACGTCTGCAGGAGAGAGCAGTGAGACAGTGTTAGGAGCAGGAAGGGTCCCTGGCTGAAAGCCACCTGGCCCTGGTGGCAGCAGCCCTGGAAGCAACTGGCTGTCACAGCCCTGGCAGGTGGACAGAAGGATGGACAGACAGTAGGATGGACAGACAGCAGGATGGCACAGTGGCTCCTGCTGCTAACAGGACTCAAGGCAGCATTTTGGCCAGAGCAGGCAGGAGATCAGCTGGTCCTGCAGTGCCAGCTGCTCCTGCCCTGCCACCCTTCACTGGCACAGGGATCCTAACCTAACAGCTGCCACAGAGGATGGGGGTGAAGCTCCCACACCTCCACAGGGACCCTCAGTCCACACCCAGTGCTGCATTCTTTGGCTAGGAATGGACCCAAGGAGCTCCACGGGCTCCTCTGCACCAGCACATCCCTTCTCTGGTTGCCCCATTCCCTGCAGGAGCAGGGCCAAGGAAACCCTAAGCTGGGTGGCACCCCTCTGCAGCCACGCATTGCCACCCTCCCAAACCACCCTGCCTGGGGAGCATGAAGTGACCCTGCACTCCAAGCACAGACCCCCACCCCACCAGAGCTGCCCACTGGCATTGAGCAGTCCTGGGAGCTGCTTCCCACCCCGACACGAGGCTGTGGGGCTGGAGTCTGCCCTCCAGCCACCCCCGGTGTGGAGAGTCGTGGCGACGCGTACCTGCCGGTGAGAAAGGGTCCTCGCAAGCTGCCCCAGTGGCCCCTCTAAGGTCTCATGCCTCCTGCAGGAGAGCTCTGCTCCGCCTGCCCTCGTCTCTCTCTGCCACTGCCCTGCACTGGAAGTCATATGCTGCTTTATAAACTATTTACATACAATGGGGCCTTTATCGGCCCCTGAACAACACACTTTAGCATTCAGACCTAACGCCCTGACTTCCGCCCACCCTGGCCCAACAAAGTGCCTGTGTGCTGCATTCCCGCTGCTCGGCCCCGCACCCACTCCCACCTCCCCACCACACCCCGACCACGGCCACAGCCCCGCCGGCGAGGGGTGCCCATGGCTCTGCCCGCCGGGACCCACGCCACAGACATCGCTGTGCTGGACTGGTGGCTCTGGAGGCCCCTTCCCTTCCCCAGGATGCATGGCAGAGCCCAGCCGCGCGCCCATCCCGCACGGGCAGCACAGGGCACTGCGGCTGGAGCAGGGGTCTGGTGCTGAGCACCCCGTGGGCACTCGTGGGGCTGGGTGCTGCTGCTGCGAGTCCTGCCGTGCCCTCAAGGCTCTGCTGCCAGGGGGTTGATGCTGACAGCAATGGCTGTGAGGGCACTGGAGCTGCCCTGCATGTGCCCTGTCCTGTTGGGGACACGAGAAAGAGTCTGCTGGAGTGACACGGGCTGTGTGCTGGCTGGGGCTGCCCTCGGTGCTGAGCACTGTGCAGGCTGTGCTTCTCTCCCAGGACGGGCCCACTGACACTGTTCTACTGCTTGGACATGCTGATGGGGGCAACGGTCCCTGTGCTCACACCCCACTCGGTGCCCCTCAGGGCTGGTATCCCAACCACGACACCGCACTGTGCCCCTGTTCCTGCAGAGACGGTGCCATGTCCCTTGGGGTTTGTCGCCAAGGTGTGCAGCAGCACATCCAGTAAACCCTGCCAGCTGGGAGGACAACCAGTGCCCACACTCTGCCCCTCGCCCAGCTCCCCCCATGGGGGCCAGCACCACCAGCTCTGCCCTCCCTGGCCCATGGCCAAGCCCCTCTGTGACTCCCCACCCTGTCCCCCGTGGTGCTGCCCAGCTGGGGGACATGTGCCCTCCCCCCCCAGTGGTCCCGTGCCCTCCAGCCCCTCTCTCTCACCTCAGCACCAGGAGAAGCAAAGCTCTTGGGGACTGCAGCAGCCTCAGGCTCCAAAGAAACCCTGGACTTTATACTGCCCTCCAGGACTTCACCCACCCCCTCCCAAACAGCTTTGCTTTCCAGGACTTGCTCTACCTGGCCCTGCAAAGTAAACATTTGCAGGTGCGTCCAGCCTGGACTCACACCCACCAGCACCAACCACTGCAGCTCAGCATCCCCCGGGGGACAGCCCAGGGGCCACTGCAGCTCCGAGGCAGGGCCAGCCCCCCAGGATGGGCCTGTGGGAGCTCTCTGGTCCTCATGGCCACACTCCCCCTGCTTCAAGCATCCTGCCCGCCACATTCCCTGCAAGCCAGGCACATAAACCACGGCAGATCCCTGCTCTCCATCCTGGGGGACAACTCTGGGTACCCCCAGCTCCCGGGGCGAATTGATCTGCTTTTGCAGGGTACTGGCCAGTCCCTGGGGAGCCACCAACACCCGGATTTAATGTTTACAGCTGCAGCCGACAAAGGCAAACAGCCTGTAAACGATTAACCCAGCCGGCCCGCTTCAAGGTCCCGCTGCCCAGCACCCTGCGCGGGACACGGCGACCCTGCCCCTCACGCTGGGCCCCTGGGTGGGCTTCAGGTGCCTGCACTGCACACCATCCCCTGCGTGAGGCTGGCAGTGGGGCCGGTGTCCCCCGCACGATGGACGGCGGGGCGGCACCGTGGGGAGGCTGAGGGGGGACAAGCGGTGCCCCGCCAGCGGGGCAGGGGGCGGTGGGCAATGAGATAGCGGGGGTGATCGGGGGCACAGGGCGGGTGGGGCCGCAATCTCGGCCTCTGATAAACCGCCGACAGCTGAGTCAGGCGGAGCTCGGCGGGAGCTGCCGTATCGCAGCACCGCCCTGACCCCGGGACGAGACCTTAATGAGAGGGCGTACCGGGGGGTGATGGGGGGCAGATCTGGGGGGAC
>JAWMRA010000146.1:16171603-16213507 GCA_035584735.1 Pseudotriccus pelzelni | reverse complement strand
CTCGGGAAGGAGCTGCAGCAGGTTTGGAGGGGGCACCCCAAAAAATTTGGGGGGGCGTGGGGGGGATTTTGGGGGTTTTGGGGGGGATTTGAGGGGATTTTTGGGGGCCCAGGTGGGATTTGAGGAGGTTTGGGGGGATTTTAGGGGTCCCTGAGGGATTTTTGGGGCGGGGAGGGGAGCACTGGGAGCCAGGCTATGGGTCACTAGGGGCCTCCGGGGGGCTACTGGAAGCCAAGCTGGGGGGCACTGGGGGCACTGGGAGCCAGGCGAGGGTCACTGGGGCGTCGGGGCAGTGCCGGAGGGGGGTGGTCGCCGGCGGTAGCACCAGGTGGCGCTGCGGGGCCGGGCCGGGGGCGAAGGGGCCGCACCTGCCCGCGGCAGCACCCGGCGGGGCTCAACGCGGGAATCCGTCTGAAAATATAATAAAAATCGAGAAAGAAAACAGAAAAGAGGGAGGAGGAGCCCGGGGCGTTGCTGTCCAGCCCGGTGCCCGCCCGCTGTCCTGGCCGGGAGCTGGTGGGAGGACCAAGGGGCCCCAGGGATGGGCGGGAGCACGGGCAGCCCCCTCGCCTGTTTGCCGTAGGTAAAGCTGTTGTGCAAGAGCCGGCGCTCAGGAACAGGCTGTACCAAGCAGCCGTGGCCGGCTCTGCTTCCAGTACTCAGAAAACTACCCCATCCACGACCACGCGGACCAGAAACGCTCTCTTTGTTAATGACGTTAATTGTGAACATAATTAGGCGTCTGAAGTTGCAGCGAAGAGGTCAAAGACGTGGGCACATCGAACACAGACAAGCTGATGAGACGGGCAGGACTGAGCCAACATCCGGATGGCGGGAGCAGGGTGACGCAGACGCTGGCACACTGCTGGGGTCAGAGATCTTGCAGCCCAGCAGTCTGCATTGGTATGATGGAGGAAATCAAGCCCAACCATCACTGAAACACCTCTGCTGTCAGGAGGAAAAGAGCAGGCTTTCAGAGCCCCCTTTCCCCAGCCATCCTGCCCCAGGAAGGGTTGGCCCTATGAATAGCTCAGCCTCATCGCTGGGTGACCACTGCAGTGCAGAGGCCTCTGGGCTTCCAGGCTTGGACTGGCAGTAGCACAGGCATCCCTGAATCCAGGCTGCTGCTCTCAGAGAGACAAAACCCTCTGGTCTGAGTCAACTGCCAGGAAGGTCATTGGCAGTGGGTGAGCACAGAAATCCTTTGTGCTGCTGCAGCATGGAGCAGAGGGGGTTGCACTATAGACGTAACAACTTGTCCTGACCGCCTGTGAGTCTGCTGTCCTGTGTCCTGGATGCATCAGGGGTGAGGGGAACAGGACCAGGACACTGCCCCAGTGATGCTACTGTGCAGAGCAGCATCCTTGTCCTCCTGCTGAATGTGGATCCTGGAGCAGCCAGGGGCCATGCACCGGTCATTCATTCTGTCACCATACCAGGGACACCTTTGCAGTTGAGGTCTCTTACTTCTCTTTGCAGCACTAAACACGTCCCCCGAAGCAGAAGATGTCCCACAATTGTCACACAGATGTTAACTGCACATACCCTCTGGGATACAGCGTCCCTTGGGCTTTGCCAGGTCTCCAAAGAAAAGCTCTTGATGGTGAAGGACACCCTGGACAGATGGCAGCCTCGGGACTTTTGCAAAGACAAACGTAATAGCAACTCGTGTTGTCTGTCACCAGCTTGCCTTGGGGTCCCAGCTGGGTTGGCCATGCTGGAACGTGTGGTTGCAGACAGCAGGGGCAGTGCAAGGAGGAGGAAGGGGGACAGAGGGGCAGAGCAAGCCCCTAATCTGGGGCAGAAAGATATCACCCCTTCAAGAGGGCACTAGGCACTGCAGAATGGGCAGCTGGTGGTGTCACCAGGATGGGCCTCTGGCCACCAGGCAGGGCTGGTCCCTCTGCTCACCCCACAGCAAGGTGGCTGCTGTTGGAGCTGTGCTGTGGAGCACCTGCATTCCCATGGAAACCTGTCCCTGTGGCCTGATGTTGGTCACTAAACAGGGGCAATAGTGGCTGCAATGGAGGGCCTTGGTGTTGCAGTCCTGGGGCTGCTGGGTGGGTTGGACAGAGGGGTCAGTGGCTGGGGCAACTCTGAATGGAGCTGCGGGTCAGGGTGGTTCACAAGTGGGTGGTTTCCTTCCCCCAGAGAGAAGGGACAACTGCCAGTTGGCATGAAAAAGCCCAGGGGAAGACATCCCCGTGCTCTGGGCAAGCGCCCCATCAGCCCACTGGAGTCCCATTGTGGCTTGCCTCTACTGCAACCTGTCCCAGGCATTCCACAGCATCCCTGCCCCTGACAGCACAGCACAGGATGCTGCCTGCCTCTGGCACTTTTCCCACACTCTCCATCTGCCCCATGGCAAGGGACCTGCCTCCATCCCAGACCATGCTCACACTGCTGCACCTCCAGCACACAGGGCACAGGGTGGCAGGGGGTGCAGGACCTCCACAATGGGCAGCACCAGTGGTCGAAGGGGGGTCTGGCACAGGGTCTGGAGCATGGTGCTGAACAGGGTGACGTGCCAGGGGTGCAGCAGCTGCAAGGGTACCCCAGGAGAGCAGGGCAGAGCCCCCCATTCAGCTCCCCGCACAGCCCATTCCCTCTGCCTGCCCCCGGCTCCCCTGGCTCGGGGCCTCGGCCCTGGCTCCACTGTCTGCACGCTGCCTGGAGGCGATTCAGCCCCCCCCCCCCCCCCCCCCCCCGTGCCTGGTTTCCATGGCAACTCCAGTTGAAATTACATTAAAAAGAAATGAAACCAGCAGCTTTTCTGTTTGGCAAGTAGGGGGAGGGGAGCTCAGCTGGGAAAGACTGGGGAGGGGGTGCGAAGGTTGGAGGAAGGGGGCTGTGGCACAGATGAGATCCCACACGGGGTCCCAGTGCTGGGGGGGGGCAGCAGGGCAGGGGCTCCCCACTGTGGCACTTGGTGCTGGCAATTCTGGATCGTTTGGTGCTGGTACAGCACCCCGACACGGTGAGGTGATACCGGGATTCACCTGCTGCCTCTGTGGGGTGGGTGCCAGGGACATGGAGACCATCCAGACTCTCTACCAACAGGCACAGCCATGGCTGGGATGGCTCTAAGCCAGCACGGGGTACCCCACCCAGCCTGGGAGTCCCCGACCCCTGCACGCTCCAAGAAGAGGCGAGACACACCGCTATTAAAAATATCACTTCTGTTTTATTTGGAATTTGTTACTCTGCGCGGGTGACAGGGTATAAATACATTCTCCAACGAGCATCCTCACCCTCAGCCCTGTGCGGGGCGGGGGCTGGGGCAGGGTGCAGGGCTGTGGATGCGCTGGCCCCAGGCAGCAGGGCCAGCAGGGCCAGCCGGCACCGGTGCGTCACGGCCGCCAGCATGGGCAGCGTCTGCCAGCCGGACCGTCTTGCACAGGGACGAGCTATGGTGTCCCCACAAGGACCTGTCCCTTTCTCCTGCCTCCCCAGGCCCCAGGTGCCAGTGCTCATCGTGGGGGGCTGAGACTGGGGTGCCCCACGTGGGATCCCGTGCTGCTTCTTCTCCGTGCCCGACTGCACCAAAGCCACTCGCCTTGAGCCACATGTGGCTTTCAGTGGCCACACCAGCCCAGCGGGTGCCCCAGCTCCCAGCACCACACAGGCTGCATCACCCCCAGAGTCCCTGCCCAGGCATCTATCCCAGCTGCACGTCCTGGGTGCCAGAGCTGGGGTCACCCCACAATGGGGTAAAGACCCCAGTGGAAGTAACTTGGGAGGCAGAGTCAATGTTGGAAAGCAGCTCACTCTGCTCCTGTCACCCCACCCCTGACACAGGCTGCAAACCACTGCTTTCGGGCAGCGGCACAGGCAAGGAGGGCACAGCACGGCCCTGGGGCAGTGGTGAAGGGAGGTGGGATGCTCCTGGGGGAGCAGGGCAGGGTGGAGTGCCTGGTGGGGTGCTCCTGGGTTCATGGGGGTGAACAGACATTGCTCAGAGCAGGTGATGCCCATGTGGGGTGGTGGGTGGCATTTGGCCAGTGGTGGCAGTGGAGGGACCGGGGCGGGGGTGCTCGCAGGCAGGCCGTTGGATAGGCTATTTGGCTGAGATAGGTGGGCACGGGTGACAGAGGAGGGAGAATATCAAAAAATACAAAAGAGCGTGGCCCCGCAGCGCAGGAGGCACTGCCCTGCCCGGTGCCCACCCACGGCAGGCGAGCGCCATGGGGGGCTGGCACCGTGCGCACACGCTGGCTTCTAACTGGCTTTTTATTTTATATCAAGAACACTTGGTTTTAAAATCTTTACAAAGGACAAAACGCGGCGACTCCGTTAGTGTGTAAAGAACTAAAGATCTGCTTTAAAAAACGTCTCTGCAAAGAGAAATGACTGACACAAAAGAGATTCTCTGCAGCACAAAGAGGGGCAGAGGTGCCAAGTCTCCAGCCCAGGGCCCCACTCCCAGGGTCCCTGAGCCCTGGCACCGGCCCCAGCGCCCGCACCCAGCACACGGCCAGGTCCCCGGACCCTGCCCGTTCCCTCTGCCTATAGCACCATGGCCCAGGGCCACTTCTCAGCACAGTGAAGGAGCCTTTTCCAGGGCTGCCAAGCTGCCTGGGGATGCCTGGGCACTGGCCGAGAGGGATGCCCAGTCCCGCTCCTCGTCAGTCCCAGGGTGCTCAGTGGGCTTAGCGCTGGGGATGTGATCGCCCCACTGGGAGGCACAGCCACAGCACGGGGAGCCCCATGGCCATTGACAGTGGGGTACCCCTGCCCGCCTGCGCGGGTGCAGGGTTACACCGCGTCCCCCCTGCACCCCACTGGCGTCCCGGGGCGACCCGCGGGGCCCTGAGGCCGGGAGAGTCAAAGCACTTCTCAAAAGTTAGATAGGAACAAAAGAAAGCGCCGGGGCCACACCGGGACCCCGCAGGTCTCTGGGCTGGGAGCTGCCCCGTCCGTGGGTGCTGCCCCTCCGTCGGGGGCTCCGTCGGCCCCGCCGCTCCCTGTGCCAGTGTCTGCTGCGTGTGTGTGCGTGCGTGCATGCGTGTGCGCCGGCGGCGGGCAGCTATACCCTGGTGGTGGAGTGTGAGTGCGGGAGCCCCGTGCTGTTGAAGCCGGCGGTGAAGGTGTTGTAGGGGTGCAGGGTCTGCAGCCCCACCAGCGAGTTGGGGATCATGGTGATGGTGTTGGGGGTCATAAGCGGGATGTCGTCCGGCGAGCGGCGCAAGGTGAGGGTGTAGTCGGGCAGAGCAGCCAGGCGCAGGGTGTCGTGGGACGGCACGGCTTCGCACTCGTGGTGCCCCTGGCTCACCTGCAAGGAGGGCATCTCCTCATCAGGTGCGTGAGCGATGTCGTTGGCCGCGCCACGCTGGGGGCTGGGCTGCCGGTGCGTGTCCTGCCGGCGCTTGTCCTTGCGGTAGTAGAGGGCGGCGAAAGCCAGCACGTTGAGGAAGAGGAGGGAGGCGCCCACGGCGATGGTGACACTCAGTTCGGTGGAGTAGTCGCGGGGGCTCTCGAGCAGGGTGCCCGCCTCTTGCTCTGGGCTCCACTTCTCCTTCCCGTTCTCGCTGTTGTAGGCGGGGGAGATGGCGGGGCGCTTGGTGGTCCAGATCTTGCTGTTGGGCCGGCGGGTGATGTGGGAGTTCTGCGTGGTGTCGGGAGGCGGCACTTTGGTGGTGGTGGAGGTGTAGTGGAACATGTCGTGCAGGTTGTACAGGTGGGGAACCAGGTGCTTCCAGAAAGCCACCTTGGTGGCCCGGTAGTGGTCACGTACCCGTGGCTTCAGCCCGATGTGCAGGTACAGCTGGTCGCGGGGGTTGTACTTGGACCAGGCCACCTCCTCAAACCGGTTGGCCTTGGTGTGGATGAACTTGGTGTCCTGGGGGACGGGCTTGTTGGGGTCCCTGTGAAACACAGGCAGAACAGAACTAGCATTGGGAAAAGCCAAAGAAGCAAGGACGGAGAGCTGGGTGCAGAGACGGAGGCTGGGGACACCTTTGCCAGTGGTGGCACAGGAGTGGTGGCAAAAGGCCCTGCATGTCTGGGCAGCACCCCAACCCTGTGTTAAGCCTCACCCATGATAACCACAGCCAACTAGCCTCCCCACCCCTGCTTTCAGCTGGGTCCTGTCCCAGGGGCTGCTCATGCTCTAAAGCTTCTTGCTTTGTGGTTGAGGCCATGACCCCAGTGAAGGTGCAGCACACAGACCTCTGGGCTCAGGGGGCTCAGTGTCCCACACCAGGCATGACAACCCCCCCACCACCACAGCAGTCTCAAGGGGTACAGATGCAGTGAGTGCAGACCCTCAAGGCACAGCACCCCTCCCCACTCACCCTGTCTTGGCAAAGTTGGTCCAGTAGGTCATCACCACGGCGCTGAGCATGACGTCGTTCTTGGAGAAGTTGCAGGGAAAGAGGTCTGTGGGGCCAATCATGGGGATCCCAAACACATAAGGCACCTCATCCCCGTGGGCTGCGTCGGACCACGCAGGTTTCATCAGGCTCTGGCAGTGGTGGTAGAAGGCGTAGAAGTAGGTGGGGGAACCGTAGCGGGCGTGCAGGTCAGCTGTCACCACTGATGGCTCTACCCACTGGTGGTCAGTGAAGAGGGCCACCAGAGTCTTGCGACGTGTCTCGGGGTTGTCCCGGTCGGCCCAGTCCGTGTACATGAACTTGATGGTCTCCCTCAAGGTGTCCTTGCCCTCGGGGTATCCGTACAGGTTGTCCACAAAGTTGGAGACTGAGTAGTCAAAGTCACTGCCCGAGACGCCGTCCTCGGGGTCCACCACACCCTCCACGAACTTCAGCCCCTCACCCTGGTTGACCCCCAGCATGATATCATAGTTGAGGAACTCGCCCTGCTCCATCAGGATCTCCGGGTCATCCGGGATCACATCCCCGTCAATGACCGGCCCGAAGGCCACATGGTAGCGAGCCGGCTGGATGTCTTGCTCTACCAGCTCCTTGGCGCTCTTCTGCCGCAGGCAGTCCACCATGTCCACCGTGTCCAGCACATTGCAGCCCACCTTGTCGGCCAGCATGCTGGTGTACTTCACGGGCTGGTAGTTCACTGCCCAGCTGGAGAGCGCGGAGCCGCTCTGGATGATGGCCCTCTGGAAGAGACCTGCAACACAGGCAAGGAGTGGAGGAAGCTCTCAGCAGGGTTCCAACACCCCAGCACTGCAGTGCAGGATGCAGTGTGGAGAAGGCATTGATGGTCTTGTATCCCTGCAAGGACCCAGCACTTCAGCCCACACCTGGCCCAGGGGATGGCCCAGCATCTTTCTGTCCCGGTGGGGGAGAAGAGGGGCCATGGCTGCATCACAGCCTGGCCTTGCTGAGCAGCCCGTGCCACCCCAGCCACCCCAAGGACATGTTACCCAAGCCCCTGAGGGTCATACACTGTCCCTGGCTCAGCACCATCCTCCAGCCCAGGTTGTCACCTGCTTCACTGAGCAGCCAGGCTGCAGGCTGGCAGCAGTGGGAGGGTTAACGCCTGCTCGAGGGCACTTAACCCTGCGTGTCCCACCCCAGTGCTTTGTCAGAGTCCCCCTCCACCCCCTCCCTGCTGCTTCCTGCCCAGCTGGGGCTGCTCAGTGCCAATCCGGCCCTGCAGGAGCACGCTGCCAGATGCACAAAGAGGGCCTTTCTGCCACCAGGAACACAGAGGGAGTGGACTTTCGCCCTGGAAAACGAGGCCACAAAGGCCCTGGCCCAGGCAGAGAAATGCGTGGCTTCGCTCCAGTCCCATGTCAATGGTGCTTGTGCTCAGAATACAAAGGGTGGTGAGGAAGCAGAGCCTCCGGGGCTGTGAAAGGCAGCCAGTCCGGGGTGCACCCCAGGGTCCCTGCTCTCCGACCAGCTCTCCCCTGCACCCCGAGTGTTGCCTGCACCCCTGCCGGACCCCAGCACTTGCTCACCACGAGGGACTGTTTCAAGTGATCCCTGAATGGTGCTGGCACAACACTGTGCTGGTCTTGGGGCTGCCCCCAGCGCCCTGAAGTGCAGAGAACCCCTCTGCAACCAGGGCTGTGCTGCTCTGCAGGGGAACATGCACCTTCCTGCAACAGAAGTGTTCAGAGGCTGCTGGCTCCTGGCCACCATGTCCATAGCTCTTGTCTGCACGCACAGTCCTCGCTCTGCCAAGTACCTGACGTACAGTCCCATGCACTGGGACAAAGACAAGTCACAAGCTCTGTTTGTCACCTCCCAGTGCCCTAGAAAGCCATACCCAGCCTACAGGCTGGAGACTGGCCATGGGTTTGCTCGCTCTGCGCCATCGTGCCAAGGAGCCAGGATGGGGTATCCTGGCTCCCAGGAGATGCTGTCCCAGCAGCAGCCATATGGTCCCTGCCAGCAGCATCACTTCCCAGACAGACCCACTAGGCCAGGCTCTGCCCCTGCCTGGGGAAGTAGGGGGCAGCTGATGTCACCAGCAGCTGGTCACGTCCCTGATGGACCCTCCATGCCAGCACCTGGCTGAAGCCCCACAAGCACTACAGGGAGGCATCACACCCTGCAGTTCACCCTGGACCTCTCCAGCCTGCTGGGGCCCAGGCAAGGTGATGGAGCTCTGCACTTTGGTCATTGGTGTGGAATACACCTGCCTACAAGGGCTGAGGCTGGCAGGGGAGATGTGGATCTCCCAGGCAGCCAGACACACTGAGTAATGTACCAAGCCTCCAGTGTCTGCCTCTTGCAGCACCTGGCAAAGCAGGCACAAATCAGCAGCTTCATTAATTGCTTTTGATCACTGAGTTTCATTTTGATGCAATAAAAACAAACCCACCTGGTCTGCAGACTGCATCTTAGCACGACTCTCCTGCTGCGTTCCAGAGCCAGCTACCTGTCCCTGGGGAGATGGGTGCTCTGCCACAGAGGGTTTTAGAGGTAATTTTATGGCCATTTGGCTTTATGAGGCACTGGCTGCAGCACTGAGCATTCCCCTCACACCTCGCAGCATTTACAGCTCCCCTGTCACATCTGCAAGGGTGCTGAGCATACAGCACCACTGAGACTCAGGGGACACCACACCACAGGCATTGGGGCTGGATGGGGCAGCAAAGGATACAGGGTTGAGTGGCAGATACAGGGTTTAGGCATTCAGGTGCAGGATTTAGTGGCAGAAAGCGTAGCGTCACCTGGGAAGTGCTGTACTGACAGGACTATTTTTTGGGGCTGGAAAGTCACAGGGAGCAACCCCTCCAATCCACCCTCAGACTCTATCCATGCTGCTCCCTCCATCCTGGGCCACCTGGGCAGCCAAGCACACAGTCCTGCACTCTTGTGATGGAAAGCAGCACCCTAAGAAGCACCTGTGAACGCGTCACACACAGTGTTCCCCCACCAGCCCTTCACACTCAATATGGGCAGAGAAAGCACTTTTTCTTTCCGCGGCAGCTTTCAGCCTGCAAAACACTTCCCATCATCAGCCATCAGCCCTGCTGAGGTTCCGAAGGTCTCCATCCCTGCGTGATACCCAGGCTGTCGAGCAGGGCTGCAGCTCTTCACATCAGCTTCCAGTGCAGTTTGGTGTGTGTCTCTCAGGTGCAGACTCACGTCCATGTCTCCTGCCCACACGTGTCCCCTTCTCCCCTGCATTGCACCTGGGGACACAGCACTGGAGAGGGTTGCACCCTCATATAAAGCCTGTGAGCATGTCCTTGGCAAGCTGGTCCCCTGTGGATCATGTTCAGTTCAGGCTTTGCTCCTACAGTTTCTTTAGGAAGTTTATCAAGAACCTCTAGTTCCACAGTTATTTTTTTCCCCCAATGGTTGATGTAAATGTCTTTGCAGGTGGTTTACATGCGTTTGCTCTTATTCCAACAAAATCTTTTGGCATAAATAATTCCTTACTTTATCTAGAGTAAATGCTCTGCTATATTTACAGATATCAATCATTCCACTTCCACCTGTGTTTTGCTAGTCACAGCACTTCCAGCTCTCCCAGTCTCACAAGATAGGGCCCTCCATCCCTCCTCAGGCTCAGGTCTGTTTTGCCTTCTATTCCAGCATGAATGCCTTTCCTAGCACTGAGATCCATGTTCCTGGTGCCCTGCATGATGCCCTACCCTCCCTCGACATCTGCATATGGATGAACCTGAGCACCAGGGCCGGATGCCATTGGAGGGGTTCTCACCTCTCCCCACGGCTGAGTGTTGGCCCAAGGCTGCAGCTCTGTGCACTGGGAGCTCCATCCCTGGCTCCCACGGGCTCTGCCACTGGCCTCTCCCTGCCCAGGATGAGAATGTTTTGTTTCCTGGCCCTGGGTCAGAGAACCAGCAACTAATTAGAAAGCAGCCCTGACTTTGTTAGGTTGGGCAGCGGGACCTGGGTGGGCTCCCATCAGCAGGGTGTTTGCTCACAGTTGCAGCATCCTCAGGAACAGCTGGCACCTACCTTCGGAGTGGTGGGAGAGGGTGAGCAGGCTGACACAGGAGGCACCGATGCCGGAGCCGAAGACCGTGATCCGCAAGGGATCTCCCCCAAAGAAGGCGATGTTCTCGCTGACCCAGCGCAGGGCCTGTATCTGGTCCAGCAGCCCATAATTGCCCTTGGCAGCCTGGTCCCCTGTGCTCAGGAACCCTGAGGGCCAAGGGGAGCCCAGTTAGGGATGAGGAAGCAGGGAATGTCCTGACCTCCCACCCCCCCCTTCCCCAGGCATAGGGGAGCTTTCATGAGACCCTGTACCACCACAACATGAGACCCCACTATCAAGAGAGTTCTAAGCTGGAGCAGGGACACCTCGAGCTCCAGCCACGCTCTGCACAGCAAAGAGGGGCAAAAGGCTGAGAGTGCAGCTGTAAGCCCTGGGGAGCCTCTTCAGCCAATAGCGACAGGCTAAAGGGCACAAAGCTCTGTCCTACCCATACCACCACCTGTGCCAAGAATGGCTCAAGACAGCTCACACATGCTCCAGGGAAAGCTGAGAAAGCATCAGTGGCTGCAGGCAGGACGAGTGCCTGCACAGCCAATGCTTTCCATGGACCAGAGTGGACTGGAGGAGGCTCTATAAATGTAAGGAGGTGGGCTGGGCAGAGAGGAACTGACTGCAGCTTAAAATACAAAGGCTCTTAGTGAGAAAGAAGCTGAGAAGCTTTCAATAGCAAAGGGAACACCCAAGATACCTTATCACCGTTTTTGTTTGCTTTGACTCTAAGCAGGAAGCCAAAACCACGGTCCCGAGTTAAAATCCAGGCAGGTAATCCCAGCACACAGGGAGCGGCCCCGGTGCAGTGCTGGCACTTGGAGGTGGTCTGGCTGGGTGTGGTGCACCACTTCAATGGAAATGATGAAGGCACCAGTTAAGCCTAATGTCATATTGTGACTCACATCCCGTAAGTTTGCACCTATTCATCTTGAAGGGCCATTTTTTAATTTAAAAGGTCTTAAATAGGTTTATTTTTACTGAAAAGCTTATTTTCTACTGTCATCTTCTGCAAAAAACTCTGGGGTCTGAAGGCAAAGAGGGATGTGCCGTCTCAGGTACCAGCTGGGAGGCCAGCTGCCAGGGGAGAGCACCATGCTAGGCTGGATGGCTACTAAGAGAGCCAGCCCTGACAGCAGCTTGGCTGGGAAGGAGTTTTTCCCCAACCTTTGCACCTTTTGTTCTCCCTGCCGCTAAGGGAAGCAGCAGTGTGCTCCACACAAGTCTTCTATGTCTCAGCCCCTGGGGGTCTCTTCTGCAGCAATCAGGGGACTGCACTGCCTTTCGACCCTGTGTCCTCGTGCTGCCTCCCTAGGTCACCAGTGCTTGTGGAAATGGGACTGCCACCCTCATCTGTATGGCACCTGACACCCTTCTGTGGTCCCCTCTGCAGGCAGCCAGGCCACGGTGGGTGGTTGAGGGGGTTCCAGCAGCTCAACTGGTTTGGAGAACAGTCCATGCCCAGGGAGAGCTGCCAGGTCCCCAGGACAGCCAGGCAGTACCCGCTGGCACCTCACCGCTCTGAGCCCTCTCAGGAGGAGATGCTGGGTAAACACATTTATTATTCATTTAACCACAAACCAATATTTGCTTTCAGTTGAGCCAGTTTGTGTAAATGAGCCGGGGGGGGGCCGGTGCCAGGACCCAGACTGCGCTGCGACCGCGTGCTGGGGGCTCTGCCACGTGGCACCGCGCTTGGCAGCCGGGGCGGAAGGCAGGGGCAGTGCCCGCAGCGCATCCCGCCGGCCCCACGCCCCCCTCCGCCCCCTTCCCGGCTGGTTCAAGCCCGGTCAGACACAGAGGTTGTCCCACTGCCCGGCTGTGCTGACGGCACAGCCCACGCCGGCCAGCTCATACCGAGCACTCCAACGCGGTAGTTCAGGGTGATGACAATCACGTTGCCGTAGCTGGCCAGGATGCTGCCGTCTATCATGTTCCCCGTGCCCTCCATGTACGAGCCACCGTGGATATACACCATCACCGGCTTGGCCCCGCTGTCCCGGATGTCTGGAAGGAGAGGTGGTTAAACACAGGACCCCACCGACAGCCGCAGCACCCTGCCCGACAGGCAGACCAAGTACAAGGGCAATGCCAGCTGCCAGGACCAGGGAGGGGGCTTAGGAGCCAAAGCCAGAGCTCTCCTGAGGGCCACAGCGTGGTCCTCCAAAGCCAAACACCACTAAACCAACCCTGCCAGCCCATCTCTGGCTGGCAGCAATGGCTGCACCGTCCCCACACTGCTGTCCCCTCGGGGGTCCGAGCACAGTGTGGGAGGGGTGCTGGCTGGACCCCGCTGCTCTTCCCCAGAGCTGGGCTCTGGCATCGTGCGGGAGCCAGACCAGCTCTGTTGTGGGTGGGAGTTGCAGAGTCCAGCCCTGGGATGCAGCCCCATGTCCTGCCTTTGGCTGGACCCAAGTGCTCCGGGAGTCCTGGAAGCTGGCATTGTTGGGGGGGGGCAGGGATGGGGGTGTGCAGGACCTAGAAGGTGGGAGGGCCACTGGCATGTGCTCCAATGTCTTACTCTCTCACCCCCCCTTCCCACCCCCTTAGGAAGGCAGAGACCTGCCTGCTGTCTGGATGTGAACCCATGGCACCCCAGTGCCCAGACACAGACACGGTGATGAGGCAGACAGTGTATGCACGTGTGTGTGTCAGGGAGGTGAGCACAGCATCTGGACAAGGACAGGGATGAGGCATGGAGTGAGGATGGGGAACAGGACCCCGAGGGCCGGGGAGGAAGGACTGCAGGAGCCTAGGGGACAGGGAGCAGCCACGCTCCCTCTCTCAACTGGTCCTGTCCAGGGGACATCCTGCCCCTTCTGCCCCGCTGGCCTGTGATCCCTCACGGAGTCACAACACCCACGCTTGGGCTCCTGGTGCATCTCGCCCACGTTACACGGAAGAGGTGGCTGCACCCGTCATAGACGCAGTGCCAGGTCCCAAATGCCTGTGCTGCCCAGCCCTGTGCTGGGCTGGCGAGCCAGCACCGATGGACTTTGCCCTCCTTCATGCTCTCCCGCACCCAGTACCTCGCTCGGGTGGGCTGGCAGTGCCTGCTACCTCAGCTACCCCAGCCAGCTGCTGCTCCCTGCCTGCCTCCCTGCCTGCCAGCCCCCCCCAAAGTCCACACAGGGCTGCACTCCTGGGGCACAGTCACACCATCTCAGTGCTGATGTCCAGCTGGGGTGGATGTGCTCTCACACCCACCTAACCCCTGCCCACGTCCACTCCTTCCTGTGGCTTGCCAATTCCAGGGGGGCTACAGGCATGGCTGTGGCCATCCTCACCTCCAGCTGTGGCCCATGGCTGCCTAAAGTGGCCTCCTTCCACGTAGAAAACCTTTCCCCTCCAGGAGAATGAGGCTATGCCAAAAGCAAAACCTGTGCTGGCTCTCTTCCTATTGCCAGGATGTAGCCAGACAAATGCACAGACCAGAGGAGCAGAAAATGCTGGCAGCTCCTCTAGGACAGACATTGCCTGTGTGGCGGAGCTACATCAGGACAGCTTTTTCCAGGACCACCTGCTTGAAATGTGAAGGGCAGGAACAGCAGTGCCTGTGCCCATGTCTTCTCCCTGCTGCACGCTCCCACTGACACACAAAGGGACACCCTTGCAGCACAATGTCAGCAATGTAGAGAGGTGTACCAGGGAATAAACAGCTCCTAATTGCTGCAGCACAGTTTGGTGTGTTGGGATTTAGCACAGTCAAGTCACTTAGGCTGAATGCCAGTTTATGCCCTGGTACAAGAGATCCTGGGGCACAGGTTAGAGGGAGTAAACAACAGGGGTTTAGTACTGCCAAGGAAAAAGTTTTTCATCTATTTCCCAGATCCTAAATGCCATCTGCCAGGCTGTGTTCTAGCTGCCCTGGGCCTTCTGCACACCCTGAGGTTTTACTGTCCTCAGCACATTCGAGCTGCACCCTGGCCGACCCTTCCTCCTACCTCTCTTCACATCTCTGCAGCCAAACACACACTCCGTGCCCTGCAGACGAACGACCCCGCTTCACTAAAAATAGCTTATCCTGCAGCTTGCTTAGCCCTGGTGTACTTCTAGAATCACATCTGCCTGAAAGCCCACTTGCTCTGCCTTGGCTGGTGCTGATGCTCTGGTTGCAAGCAAGACCTCGCTTCCACAGGGTGAGGAAGTAGAGGAGTGAACAGAAACCAAGTGGACCTTGGGTTTTCTTGGCCAGATACCCTTTGGGTGCCAAGGGTTCAGGCTGCTGGCACAGCCACCCTGGGTTGGTGCCCATGGCAGGGCCAGGCAAGAGCGGGGGGGGGGAGGTTGTTGGCTCCCAGCTGCACTTATCCAAACGGCTCCGGGGGTGATGAGGCTGGAGGTGGGATGTGACCGGGCTCAGGGTGAGATGGGCCCAGGTGCCCGAGGGCTCCTCTCCTCCCAAGCTGCCATGCTTCCTCCCTGCGCCTCGCTCAAACCGAGCAGGGGCAAACTTCTCCTAAGGCAGAAAAAAAAAACCCCACGAGCTTTCCCCCGCCCTCAGGAGGAGGGGAAGGTCCTGGGTGCCCTGCACAGCCGGCCAGCCTGCCCCCCACCCCGCGCAGCTGCCTGGCACGGCAGACACACACACAGGGCTCCCTGGGGATGGCAGCGGATGGCGGGCAAACGGAGCTGCTTTGCGTGTCATGCAGTGGCAGCCTCGAGCACAGAAATACCTTCGTCTTCATCACCGTCATTATCCGCTAAGTCCTCGCCCTGTTTCTTAGCGCTGGCTCCTAGGGACCAAACACGAGGAGACAGAACAGAAAGGAAAACGAAAGGAAGTAAAAACAAAACAACAAAAAGAAAAAAAAATAAAAATAAAAAAAAAAAACACAACAGAAAAAAAATAAAAAAGAGAATTCAAAAATAGCATGATAGCAGAGACAGTGGGGCCAGGCCTGTGCCCCACGGCACTGCTGGCTACTCAGACTGCACCTCTCCCAGAGCCAGGGCAGTGTAGGGCACAGGCAGGACTGCCCCGGGGAGCTGCGCCAGGATGCCACTTCACCTGGACCCCTTCCCAGATCCTCCCTGGGGAGGGCCAGTGTGGCAAGGAAGAGGTGAGTGGGGCTGTGGCAGTGTCAGCACCGCTGGTAGATCAGTCTCTCAAAGCACTTGCATATCCTCCTACATCCACTCAGCCCCCTGCTCCAGGCAAGACTCCCTCTCCTACCACCCAGGTGCAAGCAGGAGCCTTGCTCCCAGCTCTGCTGCCACTGGGCTCAACTGTCCTCTGTCACCAGCAGAGCTCACATGAAGGGTTGCCCTGCATGGCCACTGACCACCAGGCAGGGTCCTGCCCATCACCCCATGGCCCCTTGTTGTGCCTGGCACAGCAGTGTCACCAACCACTGGTGCCACACCACTGGAGACCACCACAGCAGCTGCAGGGAGCCCTCACGACAGGGGCTCCCCTGCTCTGCTCAGCTCCATCCTGCACCAGCTCCTTTCTTAAAAGACTCGTTGCCTGTTTCACCGAGGATCGCAAAGGCACCAACCAGCACGACCTGACCACGGCAGAACCCTGCACACGCTGGTTTCTGTAACGTCCCAAACACCTTCCGTTGCGTGGCCAGCCCGGCAGCCCCAGCCCGGCACTGTGGAATGCTGCTGTGGATGGAGCGCAGGGAGCACGGCACTTCCCAAGCTCCGTGCCGCCAGTGGGAGCCAGGAGAGGTGGCTTGTGGGCTGGCAGGGAGCAAGGATGTTGCAGACCTGTACCAAAGCCCTGGTCCTGCGAAGGATTGCCTGTCCATGCGGGCACAAAGGTGAGTGGTGCCATCCCTGTGCCCTGGAGGACCGAGTTTCAGGAAGAGGCTGTGCTCCCCTTATCCCCTCACAGCTGCAGACCAGCACTTGCAGTCCTCTGCTCCCTAATACGTACCACAAAAAGAAAGTTCCCCAGGTGATGGTGAGCTCTGGGGTGACAACAGGGTTTCCCCCAGGCAGGACTACCCACACAGTGCCTGCGCTGCCCAGTGACTCTCCTCTGAGACACAAGGGAGCTCCAACATCCCTCCAAGCACCCAGCTGATCCCAGGGTCCTGCTGCTGCCACCAGTGGGCCCCATCAGCACCACAGCAAGGGTTTTGCACAGCCGGCAGTAAGGCTCCCACAGGTAAGGGACAGTCCTGTGGTTGCATGGAACTATGAGACTAAAAGCACAAAACTGGCCAGGAAGACAAAATCAGGGAGTTGTTCTCACTGTCACTCCGGGAGTGGCATTCTGCAGGTGACATGGGATGTGGATAACAGAGGTGGCAGCATGGAGTGGGACAGTATTTGAATTTAAAAGGAATCTGTGATGGGGGAGTACGAGGTCTGAAATGGCCATGAGGCAGCTCCACTGGGGCAAGAGGCTTGCAGGATGTCTTAAGCAGCCATGGCCTGCTGGAGAAAGTCTGGAGAAGCAGCAACAGGAGATCTAGAAAAATCCAGAAGGCATGAAAAGTTTGCAGAGGGCTGGGTCACACAAATGCCAGGAGCAGAGGCATGATGGGAGCTACAGCAGCATCCCAGCACATGAAAGGCTACTGTGAGGTGGTGAGGTGGAAGAGCAAGTCCTTCTCTGCTGCACAGAGCACAGGCAACTCTGAATTTACATGAGGTAGAATGAGAAGAAAACCTTCCTGGCAGAAAGGAGAGGAAAACTCTAGAGGAGACGACCTGGGGAGGTGTTTAAGACCAGGTGAGACACACCACCAGGAAGAGGTAGAGCTGCTCCTGCCCAGGGCAGGGATGGATCAGCTGCCTCCTGTGCCACCCTGCTCTCCAACTCAGACTGCACCTCCCGACCTACGCCTGCCATGCTCCAGCCCTGCCTCCTCACCTCCTGTTTCACCCCCTGACCATCTCACATCATTCTCCTCTTTTCACGCAGCACCACCCCCCCATCCCTGTCACCTCTTAGCCCAGCACCTCAGCCCCAGCATCCTCCCCCTTCCTGCTGCCTCCTCCCCGCTCTCCCTGCCCAGCCCACCCACCAGGCACACGCTCGGCCTCTTTGCAGGAGGCTGCAGGCTTGACCTACTGTGTCTTCATCAGGAAGAGATGCAAGCCCAGAAAGCACTTAAATGACGGAGTACTCATGCAACATTTGCTAACCGGTGCTACGTGCCGACCTCGCGGTACTGCTAAGGGGTAAGGATTTTCCTCTAATGAAGACCACAGGCAGTGAGCCTTCATCCCACGCCGTGCCTCAGAGCTGGGAAGCTGATCACAGGCAGCTGGAGATTATTTACCACTGCCAAAGGCCCTGGTGCTGTTAAGGCCCTGAGAGCAGCCAGGCAGCCCTCCAGCCCTCCACTCCTTTAGGGGGCAAAGGTCTCCATGAAGATGAGGGTGGAGGAATCAGCTATAAGGAGCTGTCAGGCTGTAAGAGAGGGCAGTGGACAACATCTCTGTGACCTGAGCAACTGTCCTGGCTGATCAGAGAAGAATCCAGCTGGAGACTGCTGCAGAGCAGACTAAACTGCAGAGCTTAGGGATGGCGGGGACAAGCCTAAAGCACCCTGAGCTTCGGGCACCACAGAAGAGATGGCAGAAAGCAGCACTTGGGGAGCTGAGCAAAGCAGGAGCACAGTGATGCAGGCCAGGGCAGAGGGGAACAGCAGGGGCACGTGTGTGGCAGATGCAAAGCACAAGCCTTACCCATCAGCAGGAAGGTCCCAGGCTGGCTGGGGTTATGGCCGACACAGACTGTTGTGACCATGTGGGTTTTTTACCTCCTGCTGCAACGCTCACCTCCAGCACAACCCACCAATGCCCCACAGCTCGGGAGAGCAATCACAGCTCCACTTCCCTCACTCACCCCTTGCACTTCAATATCTCCTTCCACTGTCTATTGACATGCACAGGGACACCCATCCCAGGAGATCTTCCTCGGCACTAACAAAGGCCATCATGTAGAGCCCTGCAGCACCTACTCTCATGGGGATGGGCTAAAGCCTGTGGATTCACAGCTGGAATAACCAAAAGGGCTCGTGGCTCATTCTCCTTACCCATCAAAAACACCCTCCACTAACCCAGTGTGAATGTCTGTTGTGCCACTTCACTTTAAGCTGACTGCAAATTGACATTGTTCAGGCCGATAGGAAGGATGCATATGCTCTTATCTAAAGACTCTAGGAAGAGTTAAGTTCAAGTTCAGTAAAAAATAAAATCACTTCCCTCAAAACAGGGGCATCCACACTGGCTTTATGCTATCTTAAGTAAACCATGCCAACAGCACTGACACCAGTGCAAACAGGGATAAAGGAGGGTGAGGAGCCTAAGTCCTTGGAGGCTTCATTCTCAGCATGGTGTGGATAACAAAAGAGCAGGAGATGTCATCTTTCCAGATCCAAAAGTCTGTTCAGGGTGCCTGTAGGCAGCTCCAGCACCCTCTCCTCCGTGCAAGCTCCCCGGGGTACCCACTCCCTCAAAACAGCCACGATGCCTCAGGGAGCAGGAGCTGTCTGATGGCCACGTGCACCCAAAGGTGCTCCTGCCGCTGGCCACGCCACCTCAGCTGCTCCTCCAGCAGCGAGAAGGGACAGGACCAAGACTGATGCAGCTGTTGAACTTGCTGCTGAACAACCCCACAGGAAGGGGCAACTCTGCCGGGACCTTCCAGCCACCAGCCGTTGCTCCAGGACTGCAGCACACCTCGGTGCTGCCCAGCCCCTCCCTGTCCCGGAATGATGCAGAGGAGTTATTTCCATCCTTGAGCGGACTCGGTAAAAGCACTGCATCTTCTCACGCTCTGCTGCCTCCACCAGCACGAACACCTACCCTCACCTTTGCAAATCATTCCCTGGAGTGGAAGCAGAGCACCAGGGCGGTGGTCTGCTCACAGCCAGCTCTGCAGAGCAGCAAGCTTTGAGGGAGCTGGGGAGAAGCTTCCAGCAAGGGAGCACTGCAGGGAAGCCTCAGCCAGTACTCAGACAAATCCACTTCTTGGAGAGCAGCGGAGAAGCCACGACGCCTTTCCCGCAGAGCAGCCGAAGCACATCCTGAGCCCAGGAGCTGCTGGGAGCTCCGGCCACCCTCACACAGCCGAGGAAGATGCTGGACCCGCACATTTGACTCTGCAGCATCGCAGGCTCTGCACAGCCCCAGCCAGAGAGATTTGGGCAGTCGCTAATGAAAACCTGCTAAGTGCAGGGCAGCCACATTTTTTTCCCCTCCAAAAATGACATCCACCTCCTCATGCCCTGCGGCAAGGCTTGCCCAGGCTGCTGGTGAAGGGAAAGGAAAATCATCCTGGCACCTGCCACAGCCAAGCACAGGCTGGAAGTGTTGGCAGCACAAAGCAAAGGGCAGAACTGCATTTTGCACATAGGTACTACATGGGGGGTGTGTTTCTGTACATGGTCTTTGGGTGGGCAGGGTTATTTTCACAGCAGCACCTGAGCCTGAGCTGAGCCCCAGTGCTGTCAGCTCCCCTGGCACCGTGCATGGCTAGTTATTCTCAAAGCACCACTGGCCTGTCTTGCTCCCAGAAAAAGGACCAATGTGTGTGGAGGAGACTGGCATTTAGGAAATTTCCATGCAGGAAAGTACTGTGGGCAACTGGGCGGGGAAACTGGGATGTTTTTCTGTCCCAGAGATAAACTATAATAAATTCTCAGACCTTCATCTGCTATGAAATACACTGAGCTTAGGGGTGGCAGAAATCATGAAAACTCCAGTGATGTGGGAGCATTTTCAACCACCAAAATACTGTTCTGCGAGAGGAGAGCTCATCACTGTTCATATGTTGCCTTAGAAATAATAATCATGAATATTCCAGAATGAGCCAATCTTCAAATTTTCAGCCCAAGGAAATCAGCACTGCAGGTATTTTATCCTCACCCCAAACATTACTAACTCAAGACACACGATAAGAGGCAGAGGAGCCTCTGTGTCTCATCACAAGTGACTCAATTAATTCAAGCCAATGGCCACCAGAGCCTGGCTGGAGCTGAAGAGCACTGCCAGTGTCTGGGTGCTTTAATTCCTGGCACATCACACCTGGATGCCCAAATGGCCAGCACGAGGGATCTGCTGGTCCACGAATCAACAGAGCCCAGTGGGGGCAGTGGGAATGTCCCCCAACAGCTCCCCAGGACGTGGCCAGAGACAACTGCAGATGGGCTGCAGAGAAACCCTGCCCCGTGAGCAGTGCCGGCGGGAAGGGAAAACCACACGAGCACACCCAAGGTGTTTGGCCGTGCTTTATATTGTCCCCTTCTCCGGCCATAACCTGGGCCCCGCTTCCCTGGCCCTGGGTATCGGGCTGGGGGTGGCGGGGTCTGCCAGCCCTGGCAGCCGGTGGGAGGGCCGGGAGAGGAAGCGCTTTGAAGTGGCTGGTGATCACTGGCACAGCCGGCTCCGGAGGCAGCGTGCGGAGACTCCCTAATGCGCCAGCCCTTTCAGGGGCAGCCTTGGCACTCAGAGAGATGGCGTGTGAATAGCCAGGACAGCAACAGGAAAAGCAAAGCAAAGAAACCAAACAACAGAACTGGGGGAAACGGCTGGAAGGAAAGCGCTCCCCAAACCTCCAAGCCCAGCTGCACCGGCCCCGACAAACCCAGGGGTGCGGGGAGTCAGAGGTCGGGATGCAGGGACCCTGCTGCCGCAGGATGCCCAGGACAGCAGCCTGTGCTGGCCAGACACCCTGTACTGAGCCTTTCAGAAGAGCGTGGCTGCCTGACTGTCCCCACGTTCATCTTTGGGATGCACAGAGCAGCCCAGCTCTCCCTGCCTGCAAGGGGGCTGTGTGGTGGGAGGGGTGAAGCACCGTGTCTGACGTGGGGCCAAGCCAGCTCCCATTTGCGCATCTCTACTCCCTGGTCCACGCCACTGGTTAGGAATACAGGATCACTTAGGGGCAATGGAGGAAGGAAGATCAGTGGAGGCAAGGCAAAGCAGAGATGTGTCTGAACTGGAGGACCTTGGCTTACCACGGGTCAGCCAGGGCTCAGGGAGAACGCTGTGCCCTGGGCTGGAGACCAAATCCTCACTGGCAGGGCTGGCACAGGCATGGGAGTGTGAGCAGTGGGGAGCAGCCTTGGCAGGAACAAGGGCTGGGGCACAACGTGGCATGACTTACACAACCAGGAGAGGTTTTACATTTTTAACCAAGAAACTCTGGATGCAAAATGACCAGGGATGCAATCAGGGAAAAGCTCAGCCCAGGATGGGCTGCAGTCCCCCAGGGGGCCCTTCCCTGAGCACGTCTGTACATCCCCAATGGGGGATGCATCCTAAGGGATGCGTGCATTTAAGTGCTACCTGCCATCAGAGGCTACCCCTCATACCCAGAGGCTGGGAGGTTGTTGGTGCCAGTGGGATGAAGGTGGGAGGGCAGGCTCAGCCCAGGAGGAGAAGCTGTTCTGAAAGGCCTGGAGCAACATGAGCATCCTCATGACCTGACCCCAGACCTGTACTCCCAGCTGGATGGAGCATCCGTGGGACTCCTCCCAGTGGGAAGTGGGGGGTGGCAGGGTGGGCTGCTTGGAGGGCCCACAGTCTGGGTGGCGGCACAGAGAGGTGCCAGAGGAGTGTGCTGCAGGCTGGGGGCCAGCCAGGCACCCCCTCTCTCTCACTCTCTCTCTCTTTCCTCTCTGTGCCTCTCTGCCGGTCGGCTTGCTACATACCTCCTTTCCTACATATTTTCTTGTTGGGCTTTCGGGTGCATTCCTTGGAAATCCGTTTTACTGTAAAATGAATAGAAGACTACAAAATAACAGGAGGCTCCACTGGTGGGAGTGGGCATGCAATCACAACCACGCTGCTACCCTCCCGCCGCCCCCGGGACCGCGGGAGGTGGGGAGGGAGCGTCGCCATGGGAGGAAAACTCTGGGCCAGCCGTGCTGGGCGGGAAGGAAGGCATGATGCATTCCGTGGCCAAGGGCCCCAGAGACACAGGAGTGGAGCCAGCCAGCCTGGGAGAAGCCTCTGGCCTGCCAGGCTGCTCTGTTGTGCACAGCAGACCCACTGCGGGTCCCTTCCAGCCCGCTGCAAATCCCTGGGGGTTCCCCGTTGCGGTGAGGCTGGGGCGGGCACACAGGCAGGCGCTGCCTCCTCTGCCCTCTACTTACAGTTCAGGTGGGATCCCCTACAAAGGAAAAGGTTAGACAAGGAGGCACCCAGCACCGCTCAGCCTCACCCCAACGGGACTGTGCCCCACGGGTCCCCAGCACCCCAGGCTCATCGCTCTGCCGCTGTCCCACCGGCGGACGGAGGAGCAGCCAAGTGATGTGTCTGCCGGTGCCCCCCAACCTCCCATCCATACCAGGGCCCAGAAAAGGGCTCTGTGGTCCCTTTCTTGCCGGAGCATCTTCCCAGGGAGAGGCAGAGAGTGTTCCTCCCAGCCGCAGCCCACGCCCACAACTAGCGCATGGACCTGGGGAGGGTGGGAAGCAGGGAGGAAGGACGAACTCGAACCAACTCAAGACAGAACCTGGCACTCGGCGCCTGGGGAGCACAAATCAGCTTGTCACTCTGTGGATCTGCGGTCAGAGAGTCGGATTCAGATTTAGCAATACAAGAGAGGAACCCGTGACGATGCCATGGAGGTGGAGGGGTGGGACCGGGAGGTGTGGAGGAGCAGGAGCACGCGAGACAGAGATGGCAGCTGAGGGCAACAGGGCAAGCTGCGTGGCCAGAGAAAGCTTTCCACAAACAGACAGCATGCTGCAGGGTCCACAACCACATGCTTCAAACACAACACCCAGGTGAGACCAACCACTGCTGGGGAGGGGTGGAGTGACCCCCCCTCGCCCTCCTGAGGTCACCCCAGTGGGGACTCACCATCCTCCGTGGGGATGTAGATGTTGAGGTACAGACAGTCCTCGTTGGGGTCCTGGATGTACGTGGCCACGATATCCAAATTGGAGGTAAACCAGATGGGCAGCATGATCTCAGGAACGGCGTTGTGGATGTTCTGGGGGCAGACTGGTGAGAAGTGGGTAGCGTTCCTGATGCCCGACCAGGACGGTGGCGGCTCGGGGGGCATGAATCTCTTCTCCCCGACGGGGGGAGCAGCATAAGGAACACCCAGGTACTGGTCCACGGGCCCCAGAATCTCACTGGGCAATGGCACACGCATCCCTCGTAACTTCCCATAGTGTGTGTTGACAGTTGGCGAGTAGACCTGGCCCTCCATCTGCACAACCATCGAGGCAAGGCTCAGGACCCAGAGGGTGAGACGCAGGTCCCAGCTGGCCACCAGCTCAGGCACTTGGAGAACAGGGGGGAAGAGCGGGCTTCTCCAGAGTATCAGCCACATTGTCCGGGAGAAACAGCACCAACATCCAGGCCTGAAGCTCCTGGGGCGAGGGCTCAGGGCATCCCCATCACACCAAGCCTCCGACTTGCCCACCGGGAACACACGGAGCAGGAGAGCCAGGAGCCAGGAGCACGCAGTCCAGCCACACCTTCTGCTGGGTGAGTCGGGAGCAGGGATGCAGGGGGACGTGCCACTGGCTCCTCACAGCCTCCCAGCTGCCCGCTGCTGCCTGCCTGCCAACGGCCCAGCCTGGAGGTGACTGCTGATACTGTGGAGAGATAGAGGGAATTAACAGCAGACTTGCTCTGGGAAGAGTTGAAGAACTGCAGAGCAGAAGGAGCCAGGATCTCTGGCCGACCCTCCCACCCATGGGTGCTCATCGGCTCTGCCACCACCCAGGCAGGTGGCTCTGGGAGCAGGCAAACGTGGGCAGCACAAGTAGAGCCTGTGCAGACACACAGGCTGTGTCTGCCTGTGCCTGCAGAGCCTGTCCCAGCACTCAGGGGCCAGCCCTGCCCCTGCCCTGCCCAGGTGGTCCCCCCAGCCATCCTGAGTAGCAGCACAATGTCCCTGCCCCATGCTGCAGGAGGGTATCAGTAGCAGATTATGCGTGCCAAGATAAGCAGGGCAGTGCCACATCCCTCCCCACAAGGAGCCTGTTGGACACCAGCGGTGTCAAGCGTGGCTCCAGCACAAGAGCTCACTGGCATCTCTCCTGGCTGAGGTGGAGCAGCCTGCACTCACAGACCCTGCAGCCTGTGCTCCTCACCTCGGCTTCACCCCGGCATTCCTTCCCTGTTCGGGTGCCACCACCCCACCTTATACCCCGGCAAACCAGACCCACGTGCCCTACCAGGCAGCCGTCTCACCCACACACCCACTCTCCATCGGCTTTCCCCCTCCACGTGCCACGGGCCGAAGCGAGGAGACCCCAGGCAGGACCCAGGATGGGAACAGTCACAGTGCTCCTGGGCACCTGCCCTCCCTCCTACCCGCTCCCTGCCCCGGCTGCCTCCGGGGCAACCCTGGGGAGGCAGAACTCTGCTCCCGCATCCCCCCCCAGCCGGGCTGGCAGCATCAGGGGGAGCAGCTGCGGCAGCCCCCGCGGGGCCGCGGGGAAGGGAGGGCACTGCAGATGGGGACCCGCGGATGTGTGTCAGCGAGCAGCGCTCCTGTGCCAGGGAGCCCTCGCCGGAGGCTGTGTGGATTCTCAGCGCTCTGCCCTTCACCTCCCGCACCGCCTGTCGCATTCAGGGCTTATGTAAGTGCCCCCCCCGGCTCCCCCCGCCTGCACCGCCGCTCCCGGGGGACCCGGGCAAGGGAAGCCGCCGGGGCTGCACCCTCCCGGTGCTCCCCTCACCCCGGCCGGGCGGCTGCGGCATCAGCCGGCGGCCGGCTCCGCTCCTCGGTGGGCGGATCTGCAGCCGGGTCCCTCCTAAAAGGCACGGCTTGGTGGCGGCCCAGAGGATGCTCGCTCGTCCTCTCTCAGCCACGTGTCCTCACCCTGGGAGGGATGGCAGCGGCGGTGAGGCACCTCCGTTTTGCCCCAGGGCATCCTTACGTGCCCACCCGGTGATATCACTCCCAAGCTCAGAGGGGAGTGGAGTTGCCTTGAAATTATTGGAGCACAAAATAAGGGCTGTATGCAGATGGGAGGATGCAGCTCTGGTGGAGGTTCAGTTGGGCAAGGATTCCAGAAATGGAGAACACCTCATCCAGCAAGGAAAATCCACAGGAAAAAAAACCCACATCACCATCACAAAAAAACCCAAAACCAAACCGTCCAAAAAAACACAACCAACCAAAAAAAAAAAAAAAAGCCACAAGAAAACCCCACCAAAACACAGCACAACCTAGAAACCCCACAGAGGGTGTCTGAAATCTGTACTGCACATGTGCATGCAATTCACTGCTGATCATTAAGGAGATGGGGCCCATGCTGTGCCTGCTCTCCTGGCATGCCCAGAGAACTCAGCAGGCTCTGAAATCAGGGTACAACAGTAAAAAGAAACACTCAGCCCAGAAAATCATGTTCCTGCATTCAGCCCACCCGAGTAGCGAGGCCCCACAGGGCTGGGCATGCAGGCACCTTTCCAGAGCCTGCCAAGGGACAGCAGGGAATGCCAGACAAGGAGGGCAATGGAGCTGATGAAGAGAAACAGTCACATCTACTGCCCCATCCATGGCACAGGGATGACCTGGGGGATGAGCTATCATGACTGGGGCTGACACTGGTCTGTTTCTGACCCCCATCATCTCCGCACATTATTCCCCTCCACCTCTTCCTGCCCCACAGGGCAGCGACAGAAACACACCCAGCAGGAGAACGGCAGTGCTGCGTTATCCCCCCCAAAAATGCCAAAGTCTAAGCAATAAAAGCCGTATAGAGGGACAGAAATACAGCTGAGGCACCCAGAGACCCTGAGCTCAGCTCTGCCCACCACTGCTGGGGCTACCTCTGCAGCACAATGCCTTGGCTGCTCTGCTTTGCCTGCAGCTCCGGAAGAAAACCATCATTCATCCAATACTCCTTTCTGCAATGCTCCTCCTTCAGCAGAGAACTGGCCTTTGCCTAACAGTGCCATCCCAGGGGTGCACTGCTGGCTCAGGACCCCCCAGAGCTGTATTCCCAAGCGGGAACTCAAAGGTGCTTCAGACCCACTGCTCTGCCTGACCTGGCTGGAAGGCAAACTGCCCAGTGCAAATCTTCTGCTCAGGTTCCTTCAGGTGCGGCAGGTTAGGATAAAGCCAATTATTAATGACTGTCATATCTAATTTGTGTGACTGGAAGCTACAGGCAGCTTCCAGTCTTTATGTTAGTGCATACAGTGCTCCCCGCAGAGCCATTTCAACCGATCCGTCATCATTTTCTGTCTGCAGGAACACCACAGCCCTGCCAGCAGTGGCTTAGCAGCTGATTTCCCAACTCCAGAGCTTCCTCAGGGCTTCAGCCACATGCTGCCGCGGGCACTGCTGCTCCACCAACTCCTCCAGCCAAGCAGTTCCATGGCACCAGGCAGTGCCACTACACAGCTGCCCAGCTGGGCTGTGCACACCAGTCACAGGGCTGGATTCACAACCCACTTTGCATCCATGGAGCGGCTCCACACCCAGCATAACCACCCTCTCCTGCACACAATGAAGAATCTCTTTCTACAAATCACAGCAAAAAAAGGCTTCTTCTACAGCTCCTCAGAAATACATTATGATGATATTCCTTTGGGGTTTTGTTTAATCCTCTTCCATGGTTCTTTTAATAGCTTTTAAAAAACATTGAAATCTGAAGATAAAAACCCATAAGCTAAGGTAGAATTAAAGCTCCAAGTTCCAAGTACACATCCTTAACTTTAGCAAAAGAATGCTACAGGACTTAAAACTGCCTCCAATTATGAGTTTTACAAAGCATGAGGCACAGAGGTGAGTTACAGTAGTGATAGCCAAACATGTTCAGATATGGAGATGAACAGTCAAGGCCCAGCAGCCCTAATGTTACCCTGGAGAGCCACAATGTCTTAACACTCAAATCCAGATCACAGTATTTTAACATTTGTAATTCCGCATTTGGTTCCATCATTTTTTTAAAGACTCTTTCCCTCCATCTGCCCATGTCCCCGCAGCACAGAATAAAAGGCACCCAAACAACCTCAGTGACATGTTTCTAAAGCCTTCATATGTTTGGATTTTCAATTACAAACCCAAAAAATGATGCAAACCCTGTATCAAGAATTCCCTGGGTTTCAAATGCCTGATTTGGGATGATTACAATACCCCTGTAACACATCTGATACCCTCACACTGCTGTTCTGTGCTCTGCGCTTTCTGATGTAACTTCATGTTAACATAACATTTAAGATGGGAATTTAGCCTCAATTTAATACTGACAGACCTGCCATGAGAACCCAAGCTTAGCACCCTTCACTGTGGGCTATTGCATGTGCCTTGCATTGCTCCCTGCTGCCTCAACAGCTCTTACGCTTCCCCTTTGGTCTTTCAAAGCATGCAAAATAACTGGGAGACCTGAGAAAGGACATTTCATCCAGGGAAGCAATTCCCCTCGCATCCCATGGGAGGTGGGAACAAAACTTTCCCGGTTTTGCCGCCTACAGCACTCTCATTCCTCCCTCCAGCAGCGAAGCCAAACGTGTCCCCCAGCGAAGATGGGCTGCAGGGAGGCAGCCAGGAGCTGTGCCTGCCAACTAGAAGCGAAACCGGGCTGGGCTGGGCAGATACGGCCAAACTGGGAATGCTCAGACAGGCACACAGTGAGGAGCTGGAAGGATAAAGACACCACAGGCATCCCAGGTCGCTCTGCCAGGCCGCTGGTGGGTGAGCGGAGGAAGTGAGGCTGCTGGCTGTTAGGGATGTTATTCATGTGCTTCAGAAAACAAATGCTCCATAGGTATTTCCACGGCCACGCTGTCTGCCAGACGGCTTCCTCCTCAACAAAGAGACGCTCTCCATGGAAACCTGGGCGGGTGGGATCCTCTGGAAGCCTCTCTGGCAGATGCATATTCAGGCATCTCAACACCAGCCAGACAAGCCGGATCCACACCTCCTCTGGCAGGCGGCCGAGGAGATGTGAGCAGACAGCCTGCTCTCATATTGGACCCTTCCTCGGGGCCCAGCCTCCTGCCCTGGAGCACTTGGGCTGACACAACCCCAGGCTCATCACGTTGATGTTGTGGATCTGTATCCCGGGTGGTGCAGAGCCAGGAGAGAGCTCAAACCGCCCAGATGGCACGGATGGATGATCTCCTTGCAACAGGGTGTCCCACTGCACCCTCCAGCCACTCTGCCTTGTGCAGCTCTGCTCAACATCTGAGCCCGCTGTATTTTAATGAGAGGTAACTGGGGGCCAGCCCATGCACCCCAGAACAAACATGCACCTGGCAAACAGTGTGAGAAACCTCTGCCTCCTCTTCCCCAGGGCGACTGAGCTCCAAACCTTTCCACCAGCCCGTGCTCCTGCAGCTCAGGCTGGTGCTCAGCTCTCAGGCAGCAGCACCTGCCAGATGCACTGCCCACCCTGCCAGCTTCTCTCCTGTGCTGGGCAGCGACCCCAGCTCTCACCCAGTCCCATCCCACCTGGCCTACAATGCTGCAGAAACCCCACAGGAAACCCTGGGGGGCACAGAAGCTGCTGCACAACTGGACTGCTGCGCTTGTGCCCGTGTGTGTCCCAGAGGCTCCTCACGAGCATCCCTCTGCCTGCAGGTCTTGGCTCACACCCCCTGATGTTTGTGGCTTGGGTTGGTGCTTAAGGATAATAACACAGAGCAAAGTGGTTTGTGGATTGTGCCCAGTGGGTCTTTCTGACCCACCCAGGTTACCCATCCATGCCACAGGCAGATGCTTCCTGGTCCCACAGCACTGTGGGGGCAATTCCCAGGATTTCAAGTCCATCACAGAGCTGGTGCACAGTAATAGATGACTTGCAGTTACACTGAAAGGGGCATGTTGGGTTTCAGAAAGGTCTGCCCTGCTGCTGCTACTGCCCTGCTTTTCCATGAGTGACCTAAATGACAGTATGTTTCAAAATCTGCACATGACATCCAGCACTTTGGAGGCCTGGATGGGAGTTTGACATGCTCCTGACAGACTGGCTGAGAGATGATGGGCAGGGCTGTAAGTCATTGGGAGGTAAAAAAATCACACAAACAGACCATGGAAGAAAACACAGCAGCATTTCTGCCACAAAGGTCATGGGGGCTACAGGAGTACAAACTGTACGTGAGCTAGCATATCAATGCCACAGAAAAAGGCAACTACAGTAGGATGTGTGAAAGGCCAGCTTACACGTGAAGTAATTACTCTGCTCTGCTTTCAGCTCATAAAGACACACCAAGTAATTATACTGTTGTCCAGAGAACCAGTTCATTCCTCGAACTGAGAAAGGTTTTGGGAGGCCAGCAAGATCACCAAAAAGCCTTGGACAAAAGTCTGGAAGAATGGAATTAGTCTAGACAAGACAAGTCAAAGGATACAATTTTATAACGTGTAAAGGCCACCGCAAAAAAGTTCAGAACACTCTGCCCTTTCATGCTAGGTAGGAGACACATTCATATCAGAAAGAAGAGTCAAGTGTACACCAGGAAAAGTTAAAGCACCCCATGACTGTCTGGAAAAGGTGGTACATGACAAATGGATGTGAGTCCCAGCATCCCCTCCAGCCCGGTCCCTGCCCTCATTCGTTCAGCATTTGTCACGGTCTGGGCACACAACAGCCACCTTGGCCACGCAGCCTTCAGCATTTAGGATGCTCTGACAGAGCAGAGCACGCACTTAGGGGGCTTTCCAGCACCACGGAGCCCAAAACAACTGTACTACACTGCCAAGGTCTCTCCCAGAATCCAGGGTTTCCCCTCTGATACTGAGGCATCACGGTCACTCTAATGGGACAGAAGGAAAAACAGTTACAAACCTCACCTCGTTCGCTTCAAGTGCAAGACACAACCCTGAGACTTGCCTTTCCTGGCTCCTACTCACAGTCCCACCAATATTCAAAGCAAGCTGAACGTCAGAAACCTATGAGACACTCCACTGCACATCCTTTGCCCTGGGGAGAGGATGAGAGACCACGTGAGAAGTGTCAGTTAAGCTCCTCAATGCTGCAGGAACATATGTGGGACAGAAGCTCTTTGACAACTCCAAGACACATGCCAAAATCCTCGAGAGCTCCATTCAGAACAGAAGAATGTTACTCAAAATCCCTAGAAACAGACAATTTCAAGAGCCACTGCTGCTGTGGTGCCAATGGCCTCCTGCTGCAATACGGCCTATCCCCATTTGCTCCACAGCCTTTAATGAATCCTTCATGAAGTAGTTAAGCCCGACTTGGGAAGGGCACCAGGGGCAAAGCAGACCTTTCCCTTGCCCACATTTCAGCCTTTCCAGACATTTTTGGCGTTGAATTGCCAGCACGCTGTTTGATGCCCCGCTCCAGAAGACACGCTACCCAGCAGGTGAGATAGCCTGGCTCATTTCCAACTCCTGTTTAGCATCAAGAGTTCCAAAAATGGTGGAGGTTACTCGGTGTCACCGAGCTGTGAGTGGTGATGCTGCTGAAGGACAGCCAGTGAGCACTGCAGCGGGGACAGCGTTGGGGTCAGCTGATTCCGACACCGATATTGCTGATCCAAGAAGAAGGTGGCCACTACAGAGGACCCAAGGACAACTGTGCTTGAAAGCCTGGGCGCTTTTGGAGTGGGCTACATGCTCACTTTGAGTTGGTTTAGATTTTGACTGACCTTCCCGCTCAGTGCTTCCCAGGATCCTGGTGGAAAGCTGACAGGGCCATGTGGCACAGCCAGCAGCTGCTGTGTGAGCAGGAGGAGGCTCTGCCAGGACAGGAAGAGGGGAGTGGCAGCAGCCTCTCGGTGGACAGCGGGGTTCCCACGTGGCTCAGGGATAGCTGGTGGAAGTAGGCTGTTTAGTGCCACGTTCTGGGTAGAAATAATCTGGATTATCTCAAGCTACGGCTTTCCTGACCCCAGCATTAAGAAGCGGTGGCAGCTTTTCTCTCCCTCACCTTGCTACTCGCACAGTTTCAGCCTACAGACGCCTGCCTGCAGGGGCAGAGGTTAACGAGAACCACTGTCCGAACGCCCGCACAGCCCGGCCCCCGCGCAGCTCACCGGCAGCCAAGGAAGGGCCTGACTCAAGCCGGAGGGTCGCAGAGCCCCGGGACCCCCCGCGACCGGCAACATCTGGATGTGGCATCGCTGTGTCCCGGTGTGGGGGGACCGATCGCGGCGGGGCGGGGCTGCGGGATGTTCCCGGAGCATCTTTCGCCGGGAGCCCCGCGGGAGCTGTCCCGTCAGCACCGCACCGGGACCGGCCCGCCGAGCACCGCCAGCGAACCGCAAACCGCATCTCCAGGACCGGTGGGAGGGCGACCCCGCGGGTCCCGGCAGCTTCCCGAAGAAGGGAAGTGGAGAGGGAGGTGCTGAGCTCTTCTCCCTGCTAACCCAGTGATAGGACACGAGGGAAGGGTTCAAAGCTGCAAGGGGAGGTTTACACCGGGTAGCATTTCTGTACAGAAGCATTTCTGTACAGAGAGTGTTGCCAAACACTGGAACAGGCTTTGTAGAGAGGTGGTCAATGCCCCGAGCCTGCCACTGTTCGAGAGGCATTTGGACAATGCCCTTACCAACATGATTAACTTTTGGTCAGCCCTGAATGGGCCAGGCAGTTGGACTAGATGACCATCGTAGGTACCTTCTAACTGAAATGATTCTATTCTATTTTATTCTATTCCATTCAAAACAGTGCTTCACAAATAAATGGCAGAGTTACTCCAGCGCTGGCTTTGAGCAGGCAGGTGACTGACAACACAAAAGTGCATCCACAGAACTCTGGAATTTCCAGACGAGTACTCAGGAGCAAACTGACAGACAATCTGCTTTCAGCAAGCCCTTGGCACCAGCACAGAGTTCATGCCAAGACAACTTGCTCACTCTCCCACACATCACAAACAAGCACCAGGCACCTACTTTAAGGCAATATAATCTCACTCACAAATCTGCGATCAACACTCCACAGCTAGAGACTGGAGTGCAAATCTCACCCCGCGCAGAGAGAGCTGACTGCACAAGCAGCATTCCCCTCACTTCCTTCTCCAGCTTTGGCAAGCCGCACACTGACATTATCCCACCTGCTCATCACCATCCCCCTCACATCTGCCAGAGCAATGCCTCCTATGTCCTCTCCCAGATAACTGCCCTGGAAACTACACGGCTAACAGGGGCCATTTTTAAAGTCAACATGGATCATTATGACTGAATGGTGTTAGGGAGCAATTACACAAGCACAAGGCTCTTTTCAATAAGCTTTCAAAAGTCTGTGTCCAAACATGTTCATATTTCTTACATTAGCAAAAGCAGGTTTGAAATCTAATAAAGAAAGGAGACTTTGGTGACCCAAAGAGGCTGGCTCAATGCAATGACACCCCCCACTTCTGAAATGCCCCAAATTAAATACGAAACCCAGCTGCTGATGGAAAGTCCTTCCCTCAAACTCTCTCACACTCCAGTCTCTCAAGCTCCTTTCTGTGCACCCAGCCATGCAAAGGACATGAACCTCCCGCAACCAACTGGGCCATGGGCAATTTCCACAAAGCTCTGTCCTACCCGTACCACCACCTGTGCTAAGAATGGCTCAAGACAGCTCACACATGCTCCAGGGAAAGCTGAGAAAGCATCAGTGGCTGCAGGCAGGACGAGTGCCTGCACAGCCAATGCTTTCCATGGACCAGCGTGGACTGGAGGAGGCTCTATAAATGTAAGGAGGTGGGCTGGGCAGAGAGGAACTGACTGCAGCTTAAAATACATGGACTTCCTGCAAATGCGACTAGAGAGGGTGGGCAGGGGAAAAAAACCACCGGGAGCACTCTGAATGGGAACAACTACACCCAAAATAAGTTGTCAAAGTTTCATTTTTACTGACTCAAAGCCGGAAGCCAAAAATCACTTATCAGAGGTTGCAATCCAGACAGTGGCTTGAGAGCCTCTGATTTCAGCAGCAGAGCCAGTAAAGGATCGTTTTCTTTACCAACACCTGCCCCAACCAGGTGTTTCTGCTTAACATCACTGACCCCTGCTCTTTGTCAGCTTAGCAAGGTTTGTCAGGGCAGAATTGTAAACCAGTTCATGGAAGTAATCTGGGCTAAAGGTAATGATATCGAGGACAAAGAACAAAGATGAAGAAAATAGCTGGAGACAGCAGGAACTGACTTTTCCACAGAAGCTGAAATATGACATAATAAGTTTCCTTATGCAGAGATAAGCTTATAAGTTATCTGGCAGTGTACAAGCACCACCTTTCTGCACAACCTGTTTCCACCCTGTCTTGTACCATGGGACATCAAGCACAGGGAGCAGGGTGGCTGTATGGAGACAGCACATCCTGAGAGAGCCACCCCTCCAGGGTGACACAAGCTGCTGAGTTTTATGTTAGTTCCAGTGGCCCTTACCAAAGACCAGACATGATTTTCTGATCATACTGCAAGTGCCCCTTTGAGGCCTAATGGCGTCACCTGCCACTCCATGACACTTGCCTGGGGTACAGTCAGTTCTGGGGGCCAGCCAGCAGTGGGGACCAGGGCACTGCTCAGTCCCAGCTCTGCCTTGACTGGCCTGGGAGACCACGATCCCCTCCTCACAGGTCTGGACTGTTCAGCTACACCAGAGGGCTGCTCTCTGCAAAGCACTTGGAGGTGGGAGCCCCAGCTCTGGACTGGGACAGGAGATGAGGAGCTGTGACCACTGACAGCAACACACAGCTAGGACAGAGCTCAGGCCAGTGCAAGCTGCTTTTGTTAATACTGTCACGCAAATTGCCTCTGCTCCCACCAGCAAGCAGGACTCACTGGAAACATCGGAAAGGAAAGATCCAAAAGTGGAGGTGGGAAAATGCTGGAAGCACCACGGACTCCTCCATCCACACCACCATCCCGCCTGCTGCCCAGGTCCCTTTCTCTTCCAGCTGCCCCGTGCTCCTCGCCCCCGCAGGGCAGGGGAGACCACCCCGGGGCAGCACCCCTTGGCAGGGCTCCTGGCGGAGGCCGGGACCGCACACCCAGAGCCAACATGACACAGCGTCAAGCAGCCACATCCTGCAGCAGCCCCTGCTCCTCCGAGGTGACGTCAACCTCCGCAAGAGCTGGCAGGCAGGACAGGCTGTGCACGCCGGCCCCGCTGCTCCCAGACACCGCCCGGCTCCGGCACACACCGCGGCCCGTGCTCCTCACCCGCCACCATTTATCTACAAATCGAATTTCACACTTGCACGCTCCGGAGTAACGCACAGGTGCCGGAGGAGCCGCCCTCCCCCTCCGCATCTGCCTTCCCCCTCGCCCCACCCCGCTGCCGAGCGCCGGCACCGAGGATGGAGGTAATGGCTGGGGGCTGTGGAGGGGCTCCTGGGCAGAGCCGCCGGCACCGAGGATGGAGGTAATGGCTGTTGGCTGTGGAGGGGCTCCTGGGCAGAGCCGCCGACACCGCACCACGGCAGGGCTGCCGCGCTCAGGGCAACGCCAGGGCGAGGGGAGCCCTGGGGCCCCCCGCACAACGGCCACCCACGTGTGCTGCTGGCACGACACGGCGTCCAAAAACGCCCATCTGCAGCTGAATGAGATAAAAGCCCATCCCAGAGTTGCTGGTTTCCCCAGAAACCCTAAAGGCTTTCCCAGGAATTCTGGAAACGCACAGATTTGCTATGTGCTCCAGTAAGCAACCTAACGAGTTCACACTGTTGTCGCAGCCAGAGACCACCGTCATCACAGGTTGTACCTACAGCTGGCAGCTCAGACAGGTGTGCTGTCAGTCCCCTTGGAAGGGCCTCAGGCAGTCACTTGGTGCGGCCCAAGCCCATGACAGACAGTCTAGGCTCAACTAAGAGCAGCAGATTCCTCAGGGTGGGAAGCCTGACCTCATCAAGGCCATGGTCCGCTCACATTCCCAAACCAAAACCAAAGCTGGCGTGACTAAGCAGAAGACCACGGAAGCATCCAGGGCTGGAGAGTCAGCCTGCAGCCAGGGCAGCTCCACAAAGTCTTGCTCACACAGCCAGAGCTCGCTGAGGACTGTAGGTCAGGCAAGCCAGCAGCTAGGAAGGAAATCTATTCAAAATTTAATCCAAAATGTATTTTCTATTTTCCCTTGTAAATTTATCCTCCCATATTTTCTATCTTCAAGCACAAAAAAAGCAGAAAGCCTAAAACCTCTGGCAAAAAAAATCCTTTAATGTGTTTTACTGCAAATACCGCCTAGTGTTAAGAAATAAGCTGGACCGGAGCAAATCAGGCAGCCTGGGGATGCCCTCTCTCTCCAGGGGGAGCAGACCAGGATGAAGCAGGACACACAGGCATGCTGCAAGGACCAGCAATGCCAAGAAAAGTCAAGTCCCGGTGCCAAGACGGCTCTCGTGCTCCCTGCTGTTTCTCAGAGGTCCCCGAGCACAGCTCTGCCTCAGCAGATGCCCACTTTGAGGCATCGCTCCTGACGGACACGGGAGGAGGTTTTTGTTACAAAGAGCAGGGAACCAATTGGCTCCTCTTAAAGTCGTGAGCATCCAAGTACAGCAGCTCCCTGTCCAAGTCTGCAACCTCACATTCTCATCAAGAGAGCCCAGTGGCAACAGAGACCAAAATGACAACGAGACAGAAACAGAGATCGTTTTCTGTCTTGAGGCACAGCTGCTATCCAAGGGAGATCTCAGTCTGTGGTTGCAAGGACACCCTTGTGCTGTCTGGATACTTCCCTCAGCCCTCGCAGACAGGGTCCTCCTGGAAGTCATGAGGATGGGAAACAGCATCCTCTCCATGAGCAACAGCCTTGGTTGAACTCATCCTGCTGCCCTCTGACCAAAGCCCACTGGGACTGCTAGATCCCCATCTCATCCCTGCATCCTCCTCTCCAAGTCCACTTCTCCCACAAGAAGGAAGCCTCTCCCAAGCCGAGGCTCACATCTCCCTGTTGTCCTTACATGTCTCTGGACTGCTCAGGAGCTGGGGAACGGGCCTCTCAGCATCCCACATACACCAAGGTAAGGCTGAACTGGACCCTCAGTGATAGCAGGACATGAGTCTTTTCTCATTTGGGCATAAAAGCAGAAACAAAACTGACACTGATGTTTCCTGATGTGTGTGAGAACAGGCAGAGCCAGGGGACTGGAGGAGGGGGAGAGGAAGACCAGATCCCTGGAGATCCCACATGCAGCGAGTACCAGGGAACTGGGACAACTCTAAGATGAGACTCCAGCTCTGCTGTCAGTGTGTCAGGCAGGTCCCTTGGGCCCAGGGAACCAGAGGAAGCAGAACTGTGAGGTAACACAGGAGGAAGGGGTATTGCCATCCATTTTCAAATCTACCGAATGAGCAGACAAAAACCCATCAGAGGTCTCCAGAAAAAGGTGCTGTGATGCCAAGGCAGAGGATTGGTGCTTAGCACAGGTCCCATCTCTCCGAGCAGGTGCACCTCCATCACGTGGGGAAAGCATCCCACGCTCCCAGTGAGGAGGCAGGACTGAGCATGCACCTTTCACCCTGTGCCAACCGAAGTAACACGAACTGGATGGGGATAAACCAATCCTACTTTATGAAAGCCTCCCCCTGGAGCTCCCTCCTGGCTCCACCCTCTCTGGTGGGCACAACACTACGAAAATAACAGACCAGACTAAAGGTCCACCTTTGCTCTATGTACTTTCTTGCAAGAAGTCAGAACCACGAGCAATTTGCAGCTCAGCAGCTGCCCAAGTCAGAGGCGGTATTTCAGAGTATTTATTGTTTCTGGGGGAGCATCCTGTCTTCCTTGAATTCATCCCATTTCTCCTGAAACCAATGTAAGGTATTGCTGCTCATGGCACCTTGTCCTGAGGACTTCTGTGCTTTGATAGCACATCTGCAAGAGGCAATGCCCCTCCTCCTGTTTGGCACCTCCTGCTTAGCTTAATTTGGTGTGACCTTGTACTTGTACAGAAATAAACAGCGAACAGTTAACCTCTATCACTTCTCTCCTGGCCTCCTGTAGACATGTCTTATCCATCTTCTGTTGTTTCTTTTCCAGTCTGAAGAGCCCTGTCTTATTTAGCCATTTTTTCTGCAGAGAGGTCTTCAGACCTCTGACCTTTCCTGCTGCAACTTCCAGGCATTTGACTCCACAATGATCTCAACGCTCACACATCTCTCTGGAGCTCCCCCGTGGGCAGTTCTAGAGACAGTGACACAGAGCAACCCTTGTCCCCTTCTCCTCCATCACTGTGCCACGAGTCCTCAAGTTGCTCAGCGGTGCCTGGAGTCACGTAAGGGTAAGAGGGAACACGTGAAGACAGTCAGACTCACAGACTCACCTTCACAACTCCTTCAGCACTGGGTGCCAGAACCAAGACGTGGACAGGGACACTCCCATGGTGAGTGGCATGCAGACACTTTGGCCACACTACAGACTTGGGCTTCTTCTCCCACTCCTTTAGAGCAGCACGAATGACTGCTTGATGAAGGCAAAGTCTCTGCAGCCTCTTATCACCATCAAACAACGTTCTCAGGAGTCCCCTCCCCAGCCCCATCTCAAAAGCTTCCTGACCAAACTCTTGCCAACAATCCTTGCTCTCAGAGAGCCCCAGCAGCCCAGGCCCAGACCCAAACAAGGCTCGTGCACAGTATGATCCCTGTAACATGCTCTCTCTGCAACCTTTCCCAAACTTTGCCACCTGCTCTGCTGGCACGGCCGGAGCATCTGGCCACCAGGCAAAGCTTCAGCTCTGCTTGCCAGGCACCTTACAGGATCCACTCACACTGAGAGGCAGTTTGAAAACAACAGATGTTACTCCACTGCTCTGCATTTTGCAGTGTCAGGAACTAGGCTTCTTTACCAACAATCCCCTGAGCTCCTTGCCAGGGCGGTCTCAGCCCAAACAGGGCTCCCCAGCACAAAGTCTTGCTCACAGACAGCCCCTGCCAGGCAGACAACATGGCAAAAGGGATGTATTGCAAGGGGAGACTTTCCCCACACAACTGCAAGGCTAAGCAGGAACACAGGCTCCATCATGGACTGCCATACCACCCAGACAAGCCTCCAAACAAACAGCACATAACCTCCTATCCAGGCAAAACTTCCAGGAGCTACACAAACCAGACATGACCCAGCAGCTGCAGCCAGAAGCACCCATGTCTTTCCATTGCTCCCTCTTCATGCCCATTTCCTCTCAGTCAGACTTGCTCCAGGGTCTGAATGATGCAGGTTCAAACTGGCAGCTCTGGCAATTGCAGGACCATTTATTCATTCCCCTCACACCCACAGTGGAATCCTGCTGAGGCCAGCAGTGCACACAGTGCTGGTCACAGCCTGCTCCCTGCCCCCAGCTCTGGGGAGAATCACGTTAGGAGACCACCAGAACACTTAGTCCACCACGCAGCACCACTCAGCTCTGCCACAGTCCTCAGACCCAGCTCTCCCTGAGCACCCTGGTACCACGATCCAACCTGCCTCCTTCTGCTGTTGTGCCCCTGCCAGCTGGCTGTGACCATCTCCCCTCTGTGCCGACCCCAGAGCCACACAGGGACCTTGGCTGTCTTTCAAAACACTGTCAGTGGCAGCCAATAACCACAGACCACCAGCAGAGTAATCTCTGTCTGGGATCCCACGAGGAGCTGATAATTGTTGTGGCACTGGAAGTTCTAAGGACACAGAGCCACGTGCCCCATCCCTCTGCACTTGGTGCACAGCCCGAGGATGGCAGATGCACATCCCCTCTGTGCTCTGCTGTGAGATTTCACAGCTTCCTCTGCAGCTCCACCACAACTTGTTGCCCAGGCACAAGCTCCATGTCCCCATCCCCATCACTTCCCATCATCCTTACACCCTCCTACTGTTACTGGATTCCTCCAGCTGCCACCAGCACAGTACAGACACTCCGCACTGGTCTGTCTGAGGCCACAGCTGCTGCTGGACAGCCAAGAGAGCTTCCTTTCTCCCCTGCCTGCTGCAAAGAAATAGCTCCTAGAAGGGAGGATACAGGTAGATGGCAGCAAACTGCTTGGGAGGCAGGAGACTCACTGTGGTTGGGGAGGTTTAGGAGCTGGCTGAGCTGATGCTGCTTGGGAATGGTTTAGATGGAGCTTAGAGACTTGATAACCTTGAGGTCCCTTCCTTACCAGCTGTCCTAAAACACCTCCTCCCTTTACACAAAGACAATGCCAATGTGTACCTGCCAGAGGATTTTGGCAGCCGCTATCTCCTTGCACTTGATCGTGGACTCAACGTGATCCTGGTCAAAAGACACCTGGAACGAGTCCCTGCCTGTGTTGGACCTGAGCACCCAGAGCGGATCCCACAGAGAGCCAGGACAGACAGAGCCACCACATCTGGAGCCTCAGCACAGCTCCCTGCCAATTCTCACGCTGCCTTCTGAAGCTTTGGCAGGCCCCTGCCCTGGGCAGCCTGCACAGCAGCTCCACTCGTGACGCCAGGCTCTGGCTGCCCTCACCACCCTGCTCTCGAGCACCTTCACTCCAGCCCTTTGGGACAAAATCCTCCACGTGGGGTCTGGGAAAGAGGCAACCCCGGGTGAAAAGCTCAGGGCAACACCCTTGGCACAGGCTCAACCTCCCCTCCGACAAGGCTGCCCTGGATGCTCGTTGCTGTTCAGTAAGGGCAGTTGGAGGCTGTGCAAGCCAGCAGCGAGCACACCCTGCCAAGATGGGCTCTGCAGCTCCCATTTCCTCAGCACAGCCCACGTCCAAGGGCTGCCCTGCACCTTGGCGGCTTTTGCTCGTGCTCTGGAGGTTGAGGAGCTGCATGTTTGCAGGTGTCCAACCAAACTCCACATCCCGACTGCACATGTAACCATGGCAACTGCACATGCGAGTGGCAAAGCCTCGAGCCCGGCTAACTGCAAATGCAAATGAAGCAAACACATGCACAGTGCTAAAAGTGTGACCTCTAAATGTCAGCCTTTAACCATTTTGCAGACACCAGCTCTGGTGGCGGCCACCTGCAGCCTGCGGAGCGGGGAGAGGTCTGGTTCCAGTGGGGACCTCTGGGTGCCCAGCCCTGTGTCAGGTGTTGGCATGGGTGCTTGGGCAAACCCATGGCACAGGCATTTCCCAGACCTAACAGTGACTCCTGCCTTGGCAACAGCAGCTCCCTCTCTGAGGACACATCCACCCCTTATCCAGCTGGCAGATGCTCCCAATTCCACGGAGCACCCGGGGTCACAGAGAAAGGAAGGTCCCACCAGGCTGGCACAAAGCATGGCCAGCACAGGGGCTCATCAGCTCTCCCATTGCACCCACATGTGCCCAGCCATGGAAGCGTCTCCAGCCCCTCTGCCATCACCTGGGGTCAAGCCAGCAGCAGCAGCAGATGGGACATCCTCAAAGGATAGAAGGAAAATCCCAGTTTTCCAGGGACTTCATGCCAGAGTCACCTCCCTAAGGGAGGCCTGTGGCCTTGGGAAGGGCTGTCAGTAGAGGTGTAAGGAGGTGTCACCACTTGGGAGCATGTGGTTCAGAAACTGACCAGACGGACAAAGGCCTCAGGTTCCCCATCATTTCTCTCCCTTGCTGCTGACAGCACCAGATGCAGACAGACCCCAGCGCTGACCATCACCCACCACGTCCTGCTCTGTGCCTTCGAGCACGACAGAGCCACGCTCAGGTGAACAGTGCCAACTCCAGCCCAGCGTGCACTGCTGGAACCACTAGCAAGCCTTGCACCCACCACCCTGCTCAGATGGATGGATGGGTGGATGGACAGATGAGTGTCTGGCCCGCCATCCTGCTCAGGAATGAGCACAGCCAGCACCACAGAGCCCCTGCTTGACAGCGAGCCTGTCTCCTCAGGCCCCTGGCCCAAGGGAGAAACAGGGAATGCCCTTTCACTCCAAGAGCCCATGCCTAATGTCATTCCTCATGCTGTGCCAAATAAACCGAGCCAAGGGGATCTCCTGACTGCCCTTGACCCAGGGATGCTCACAGCAGCAGCCTCATGCCTGGAAGCACCAGGAGCATCCTTGAACCCCCCAAATAACCAACCCCCCAGTCAGTACCTACACCACACCACAGACACCCCCGCAGCCCCGGGGAGGATTCCAATCCCTGGGGTGAGAGCGCCCGAGCCGGGACAGCGCCTGTTCCTTGCTCTGTGCTGGGACTGACGGGCCGGGCCGAGGGGGACAGAGCGGCCCGGCGGATGCGGGGCAGGGGCCGGGATGCGGGGTGAGAGCCGGGATGCGGGGCGGGAGCCGGGATGCGGAGCAGGAGCCGAGATGCGGGGCGGGAGCCGGGATGCGGGGCGGGAGCCGGGATGCGGGGCGGGAGCCGGGATGCGGGCCGCGCAGCTGAGGCGGGCGCACAATCCCCCTTTCAGCACGTCGCCATGGCAACCCGCCGGCTCGCCGCGGCCGCTCATCCGGCCCCGTTAACCCTCGCCGTTACCGCCGCCGCCGCCGCGCTCGGCCCCACCCGTTAACCCCCGCCGCGCCCCGCTGCGACGCCCGACGCCGGGACCGCGACCGCAACCGGGACCACCCCCCGCCCCGGGAGCCCCGCCGGCCCCGCGGGGGCCGCCCCCAGCTCCGCGCCGCGGGGCCGGTCCGGTCCGGTCCGCTCCCGTCCGGCCGCGCTCCCCATCCCGGTCGGCGGCGGGCCGGGCCGTGCGGGGCCGTGCGGGGCGGGGCGGGGCGGGCGCACTCACCGTCGGGGGCGGCGGCGCGGCTGGGCCATGCCGGTGGCGGCGGCGGCGGCTGCTCCGCGCCCCGCGCTC
>JAWMRA010000146.1:16138239-16171586 GCA_035584735.1 Pseudotriccus pelzelni | reverse complement strand
GGAGCGCGCGGCGCGTGCACGGCAGGGGCGGGCTGGGGAGGGGCCGCACCGCAGCACCCCTTCGCTGCCGCTGCGCTGGCCCGCACCGCCACCGGCACCGGGCAGCCCACGGCGCCGCCGCTGCGCTGGCCGGGCCCGGTACCGCACGCCCCGGCACCTGCACCGCCCGGGTCGCTGCGCCGAGGGGATGCCGCACCCGCAGAGACCGCGCAGCCCGGTACCGCGCCCTCCGGGTACCGGCACCAGCCGCTCCTGCACCTCCGCTATCCCCGAACCCTACCCAGCTATCGGTATTTCCCACCGTCCCGACCGGGACACCTGCACGCCCTGGGGCACCCCGCACCACCCTAGAAAACTACCCCATCTGTGGGGACATCCCGGCACGGCCCCGGACATCCTGCACTATCCCGGGCATCCAGAATCCTGCCCCACTGCAGCCTGTGTCTGCCCCTGTGTCTGCCCCTGTGTCTGCATGGGTCCCCTCCGCCAGCACAGCCCTGGGCTGTGCTGCGCCGGCACACCCCAGAGCAGCTGGAGCGCCCTGCAGCCCCGGTGTATTTCCCCACGGCCAGGGGAGGAGCCCCTGCTTCTCCTACTGCTCTGCAGTGCCAAGCGGGTCCAGGGAACATTCAGCAGGTACCTAGTATGGGATGCCCCATCCCAGCCTCAGCCTTGGGGCCCGGTGCAGCCCTGCCACCTGTCCATTCCCTGGGTCGCACTGGGCTGCAGGGTATCTTCCCCTCCCACTCACAGCCTCGCGGCAGGAACCGCCTCTCCTAGAGCCTGCCCAGAGCAAAGCCAGCTCTCTGTTTCAGTCAGGCCTGATGGGATTACAGAAATCATTTGAAACAGGGCAAGGATTTGGGTCCTGATGGATGTATCTGGTTTCTGCCTCCCTCTGCCATCGCCAAGGTAGCATCAGCTGCGATGCCTCCACAGAGCAGACACTGCTTCCTGTTTGAGAGGCTTGTGTAGCAGCATAAGAAGGGCCAGCAGTTGTTTTAACTCTCCCACACACCACTGGCACCTGCACTGAGCCAGTGAACGTGCAGTGGCAGGGAGATCTCTGCACCTCAGCACACGGTTAGCCTTTACCTTCCCCAGAGCCTTCCAGCTGCTGCTTCAGAGCCGGTCAGAGCTTTCCTGCCTCTCCTGCCCAGCTCCCACTCCAAGAGACTGCTTGCTGGTGGTCAGCAGCTTGACTGTTGCTGGCCCGTTATACACAGGGTGAGCTGCAAGGTGCCACCCTGTACACCGTTTGGCAGGCAACACGGTCCAGCACCATGTGGGATGGATGCACAGCCCTGCTCCATGCCCATCAGGTTCATCGACTCAGAGAAGCATCCAGAAGGGGGCCCTGGACTGGTGCTGGGCTGCCCTTCAGCAGGCAGGGCTCCAGGCATGGCTCCCTGAGTCCTGCTGCCCAGAACAGGGTGATGGTACACGGCTGCAGTGGTGCCTCGTGGCCCAGTCCCCACCACGAGCACTGCGGGAGGGTTGGGTACTCACTCAGCTGCTCCACTGCCAGCTTCAGCTGCTTGAGTGAGCAGTGATCGATTTTCTTGCACAACACCGGCTCTGACAGTGCCTGACAAGGCACCTCTGCCCAGGGCACGGTCCATGGGGACAGTCTATGCCAGGCTGCGGGGTGGGGTGGGCGCGTGGGGCACAGCATGCTCCAGCCTACCCATCACCCCAGTGAGTCAAGATTTGGGTAACCTCGGGCTTCTCCCCACATGCTGGGCACACCCCGTGTGGCAGCGCCTGCACACAGCACCTGTGGGCTCTGCCCAGGCAGCCCCTGCGGCTGGTCCCCAGCGTCAGGAAGCCCAGCATCAAACACACACACACAAACACCCACCCCCTTCCTGGACTGGTGGCCACAGTAGGGCAGCTGAGTGCATTACTCAATGGGCAGCGCGTATTAAAATGCCCCCGGTCGCCTCTGGCTCTGTCACAAGCAGCGTTTAGCCACGACTCGGAGAAGGAGCAGAAGGGCTGGAAGCTGTCAGACCTGCTTAAAACGGCCGCAGCTCAGTGCTAATGTGCAGCACAGCAGCGGCAGCTGCAAGGCACACAGCCAGGCCAGGCAGAGCTCAGCTCCTCAGACAGCCCTGTGCTGTGACCAGGGCTTACCCTGGTCCCCACGTCCCCCCGCAGCCTCCTGCACCACTGGAAACCTCCGGTGGACAGCCACCGAGGGCCGTGTGGGATCTTGGAGGCGGTGGCAGCCCTGAGTCTGTCACCACAACAGAGCTCCGGAGTCCTGCTCATCCCACACAGATCCGGACTGTCAAACCCCAGTCCTGCCACTGCTGCCGTGCAAGCGGCACCCACTGCACCCCTGCCCGGACCCCCGCGGCTGGGCTGCCTTTGCCACCCCGCTCCGGCTGCTGCAGAGCCGCCCCCCTCCCACCTCCGGCGCGGCAGCGATGCAGAAGGAGCATCCAAGACGCCGCTTGGCGCAGGCTCAGCCGCCTCCCGGGGCCGGCAGAGGAGGGGGCTGTCGGCCATGACCGCACACACCACGAAAAGGGACATGCTCTGGGCAGGGACAGTGCCCGGTGTCCCCAGGCTGTAGCTCCGCTGGCCCCGGGACCCTCCCTGTCCCCACTCCCGGCAGGATGGGGGGAACGCAGCCCTGCTCCAGGTGCAGCCGTGGGTTCCTCGGAGCAGGGGCCACCGCTGGGGTCACCAAGCCCAGGCAGGCAGAGCCCTTGGAGCAGATGGGGACCCAGCAGCCAGCTCAGAGCTGGGCCCCAGCCTGATCCTCATGGAAAGGGTCAAGCAGGGATGCACAGAGGAGCCCTGCACACACATCTCTCCTCAGGAATGCATGAGTCTTCTCCATCAAGCCTGGCCAGCAACACTTTCCAACGCTCCTGCAGCCCCACGGCAGAAGCCTGGCAGAGGTGCAGGGGAAACAGTTTGGGGAGGAGCAGGGTACAGGGAGATGTGGTGCCAGGACACAGCTACCCCCAGAGAACTGCCCCACACCTGCTCCCAGGGAGGAAAGGGCTCAGCTTGCCTTCATGCTGTGGCCTACCCTGCAGAATTATGTGCCCTCAGATGAAGATCAGGCACAGCTCTTTGCCGAGTCCTAGAGAGCCTCACCCGATCCCACACCGATGGGACAGAAGGCAGATCCTGGTCAAGAAAAGCTGCCACAGGGACCACAGCTCAAACTGCTGAGGAAGAACCAGAGACGGAAGAAAGGTGGTGGTGGCTTCCAGGTTCCAAGGAGAGCAGAGAGCAGTAGGACCAGACCCCACGCCAGCAGGCTGCACTAGCCAGGTCAGAAATTGAGAATGCAGCATGTTACCCATGCAGAGAAAACAGTGGGGCTGTCAGGAAGGAGTTAACAGAGGAGCCTTGGTGCTCATCAGACAAACCTTGCTGTGATGGGGAACAAGAAGCAGCACTGTGACCAACACTTGGTCTGCAGCTCCTCCTAAACTGCAGAGGTAATGAGCTTGAGATCTCAGTAACTGCTGTGGTGGGGAAGCTGGGCTTCTTAGAGCTCAAAATTACCCTCTTTGGTTTATACCTGTGTCCTGGTGGAACATGCCACAAACTACTAGTAAAGCTCTTAATCAACATATAAGTCCTAAAAAGCTTGCACAAACCCCTGCAAGTATGTGAACAGCCGCTTATGAAACAAACAGGGAAGAAGGGCTTTCCTTCCCAAACCAAAATTGTTTAGCCTTCACAAACGCTGAAAATGCAGGCATAAGTTCTATTGAGAAAGAGATAAAGACCATGTGTGGAGGTGCTGCTGGGCTGTACTGGGAGGAGTGCTGAGGAGGAAAGGCAGGCTCTGAATACACACTCAGTTTGCAAAGTAAGCTCTCTGTATTCATCCGAGAATGTCTGCAGTATGGAGTTCATCTGGTATAAATAAAGTACAAAATTTTACAATGTCTTAATCATTATTTTAACAAAAATACTAAAAACTGAGTAAAAACTGAAACCAAAGTGGGAAGGGAGACTATCAGCCACAAGGGATCTCCATAAACATTTGTAGAAATCGGATAGTAAAAACACTTTCTCTGTACAATAAAACCTTCCTCCTGGCATCTCCCTGGGAGAACAGACAGCAGCAGCACTGGGGGCACAGGCCCAAGGACAGAGGTTGGGACTGCCCCAGGTTGTGGGTCAGGCTGAAGAGGCTGTATCCATCCATCCATCCATCCACAGTGATGTCTCCTTCCTGGATCAGTCTGAAGGTGCCACAGATCAGTAGCGTCCAAATGGGTTGTTGTTCTGCTGTGTCTGTGTATCTGTGGAGGTCAAGACAGAGTCAGACAGTCACAAGTCTAGTTCACACAAGAAATCCCCCTCCCCACATCACCAAAGCTGAATGAGGAGTGTGGCACGGGCCATGAGAAGAAAAAATATAACTCTGCTCTGCACATCTATCTGAACCTTTGGGCAGCAGCACAGCCAAGATCCCACATTCTTTGAGGAAGGCACAGATATGTGCCAGTCCTGATCCTGACGTTTCTCCAGAGATCTCTGTCTCTTTTGGTAGAATTGGAGGACCGTAACACAGCCCTGAAAGGTGGCAGCTAGCTGGGAGGATGAGCTTATGGATTAATTATTTCTGATTTTAAAAGAAAATCAGCCCTATAAGACTGCACAACTCCTGCAGCCATAAAAAGCTGCTCGGCCAGCTAGTGCCACTCATCCTAAGGCACACAGGAACCAGAGTTAGGCTTCAGAGACAATTATCCTGGCTCCCTGTCAGTATCTCAGTACAAATGAAGTACAGCCCCAAAGGACTTCCAGATAGCACAAAAAAAAAGGCAGAAAAAAAGTAAAGTTACATTCAAGAACTTCATGAACTTCCAAACTGCTGGGACTGATGTTTTGTGATTTACAGTGCTCACACTATACTTGAGCACCAGGTTTTTTTTTTCCTCAAAACCACATCAATATGTTTGACTTTAAGTCAGACTAAGTAAAAGGAGATGAGCGTAACCTGGCTGGTCTGCCACCTTCTCAACTCTACTGGACATTCAGGTATACCCTGGAGCTTCCTAAGGCAGCCTGTCCTGGGCCCAAAGTACCCTCTTCCCCTCCTACACACTGCTCTTGGTTTATCCTCCTGTTTTCCACTCCATCCCTGACACTACAAATAAGAACTCCAGATGCTTCCAGGGGGAGTTGATGCAAACCCAAGGAAGCAGCATGGAAGCTTCCTGCTGACACATGGCTGCACTGGACCCACACATCTGTTCCATTTATAACAGCTGAACAGACAGGATACAAAAATATGGCTATTCTGCTATATTCGCATTCTTATAAGAGGCCTTCCTACACTTGAGTGTCCTGCTGGAATCTTCTGGCACAGACTTGTGGTTTGCGAATCAGGCTGGTGGGAAACTTAGCATATTAAAATCACTAATACTTCCGGTTTGGGGAGTTCTTTTTGGTCACAAGGACTAAGGATTTTCCATCAGGGAACAAGTATAAGCACAATTCCAAAGTCGCCCACTCCACACATCACCACATCTGGCACAGCCTCACAGTCACTGCAAAAAAGCCCAACCAACTGTGTGGTCCATTTCTGGACATTTCCACAGCATTTCTGTCATTTTTATGGCAGAAAAGCCCACGAGGTGACAGTAGACAGGCCATTCAAAAAGGAACAGCAGAGACACTGGATTCTGTTTCTTGATCCTCCAGTCAGTAATTCAACACAGATTACAGGAATACAGTGCCAGACTGAACACCATCTGTGCCATTACCCTGTCGTGACAGCAGCCACGAAAGCCCACAGACCACCACAAACACAGCAAGTGTGCAGGTACACTTCCCAGAGTACCCTTCCTGCCTCCAAGAGGTCTTGTCTTGCTCACAACAGAACCACAGTGTCTCTGGGTCATCTACCAAGTAAGTACTCCAGGATTACACCCTTCCTGTGCCCCTCAGAGGTCACCTGCAGCAGAGAAAATACCCCCAAACAATTTAAAGCTGCACACCGGATCCTTTCAGGAAAGCTGTGTGGCAGTCCCTACAAAGGTTCAGCTCCCTCATCCCTCTGCAGGCAGCAGGAGGAAGGTCTGGAAGGTTGCTCACAAGCTGGCAAGCACTGCCCGCCCTGCTGCTGTGCCCCTTGGGCTGGTAGCTCTAATTCCTGATGCCACCTCCCTGCCAGCATCATTTACGGCCTCAGACAGAAGGTCTGGCTCAGCCTTGCTTCTCTACACCAGAGTACCTGCAATAGAAAACAGCAGGGAGGAGACTAGCAACAGGATCAAGAACACTCAGGCTTACTGGAAAGCTGCTGTTGAAGCTGTCGAACCAGAGCAGCTGTTTGCTGCTGCTGCTGTGTCTGCTGAAGGCCCTGGCGCTGGAACTGCAAAGAGAGAAACACAGTCAGAGCCACATCACCTGGCTGGCAGCCTCAGCGTTCACACAAGCCCTGGGAAGCTCAGGGAGGGAGAAAGCAGGTGGAACAGTTGGGTTTGTGCGGGATTCTCACATCCCTCTGGCTCTGAGGGAACACTCACAATGGGCTGCTGTGGGGGAAGAGCCTGCATCCCCAGCCCCGGGGGCTGGCCCTGCGCCTGCGGCTGAGGCACTGTGGACACCTGGGGCTGCTGCTGGGGCTGGGGCTGTGGTGGCTGGGGCTGCTGCTGCTGCTGCTGTTGCTGCTGCTGTTGTTGTTGTTGCTGCTGTTGCTGCTGCTGCTGTGAAGAGAAAAGAGAAGGGACCATCAGGGAACGGTCAGGGCAACGTACGCAGCAACAGGGCACAGGAAGGGCTTAAGGAGGAAGGAAGGGTGTTCCAGGCAGTAACATACACTCTTAAACCATTTTCCTTACAGGTTCCTAAATTATCCAATTTTCACCAGGACCCTGCCCCAGGCTGAGAAACAGCAAGAAATACAGGGACAGCAGCAAAGTATTCTGCAGGATGAGTACTGAGAGATGGCAGGAAGAGAACTCCCAGTCATCGCCTGTCATTACCAGGCAATTACTAGGAGCAAATAAGGTACAAGAATAGAAAGCAACTCAACAGGTTGGCTGGTTCATCTCTTGCCTCCTAGTTAAGATCAATACTGACTTCACTGAGTATTTGCCCGAGTTGTTCTCAAATTCTTTCTAGAGGTAGCAACAAAGCTCCTATAACCTCCCTATACACCAGGTCACAGTTACTCCTAGTATTGGAGTTTCCCCTAATCTCTACCCTGAATCTCATATGTTATGTTTTAAGACCATTTCTTTTCCTACAGCCAAGGGGATAAGAATGAGGGGTTTGGCTTCTTTTTTTTTTTTTTAAGATAAAAAATTTGGAGAGTTCTCTCTTCTTGTCTTTGCCTCTCTAATGTGATGCCCAGCTATTTCAGACTTTCCTTCTTAGTCATATCCCCCAACTCTTTGATCCATCGTGCTGCCCTTTCCTGCCAGTCATGCCAGCTGGTGTTCCACTTCAATAAAAGGATGCAGATAAAACTGGATGCAGTGCTCAAACCCAAATCTTTACAGACCTAGTTATGGTGAGAATGTTCAGTGTGTTGGAGTTAGAATATACCCAGAAATCTCATGGGTTTTTTTTTTCATTTCTCCCAATTTTCAGACAATTCTCCCATCTGCCAAAGTAGGTTTTAACTGTCTAGATTAAAAGAAGAATTTCCAGCAGAAATAGAACACTACTAAATGTTATCATAACAACCCAATGTGGTGATGATATGTACAGTATCCAGCACTGGCTCAAAGGGGCAAGGTTCAAACCTTGAACAGACTCTGAAAACAGACAAAAATACAATCAGGAGAACGGAGAGTATCTTACGAAAGCAAGCTAGAAAAACCTGACCTATGGAACCTCCAAGTGCTCCCCAGGAATACACTGGGTAAACATCACAGAGAAAGAACAGCCAGTAAACAGCAGCACACAGTGGACAACCAAATTCATACAAGAACCAGTCACAAACACATTGGGGCTTGGATCAAGGGGTCAAGACAAAGGGAGTGAGTTTCTACAACAGCCTTCCAACCTCCACCTTAAACCAGTTTGGTCACTTCAGTTCTTGGAACTGATGCTATGACTTGGGTACACAAGAAAGCAGATGACTGACTAAATGAGCCAGGATACCCTCCCAATTTCACGTCCTACCTTCTTGCAACACCTGCCTACCAACCCATGCAAGACACACCAAAAGGCCACCCACCCTTTTCTACAAGCCACTGTACCACGACAGTCAGCTCTAGCACCAGGAGTCTGTTCTACATCTGGCATGGCTCTGGTAACACAGTAACGGGGGAGATCGTGGGCACTCCACCTTCTTAGGTTTTTTAAGCAACCAAGCCAAGTCAGCTAAAAGCTGAACGTATACATGAAGTTACTGAGCCAGGAGAAGTGTTAGCAATTTGTCTGAGGCATGTTCTTCTAAATATGAGTGATGGAGAATGCTAAAAGAAACCAAGTGAATAGTCAGGGGGTGCTACTCATCAAAAGGGCTAAAAGCTGCTGACTGTGCTAGAGGCAGTTCTCTTGTCCAGTGCAAGGCAGCAATTCTCAAACAGTGCTGACTGCAGCTCTCTGCAGGAACCACTGTCTCTCTCAGGCCACTCTCTGAACACAAAGACTCAGCACTCTGTGCCATGCGGAGTGTCCCCATATTCCACAGGTTTGCTAGGCCTTGTCATAAGGTATCAGATTCACCAATAAAACTATTTCTGTTTCTCTGTCAATTCAATACATTTCTGTAACTCCAAGAAATGTATCTGTATTACATAAGTATTTAATATTCATAAGACCATAATGCAAATCCACAGAATACTCATGTTTGTTGACACATGCCTGTGAGCTTCTTTGAACCCAGGGAGTTGGGTCTAACAGGTGACTTTGGATCAGTTTTTCACCAAATGCTGTTAGAAATGGAGTACATGGACTGATCCGTACCAGATTTTCTGCCATTGCAAACTGCAAACAACGCTTATTTTGATCTTGAGAAATGCAGATATGCCCCTAAAAACGATTTTGAACAACTTTGCCTGCTCTCGTATGGGCAAGGAGGATTTTCCCTTCGTTTCTGGCTCCTGCCACACTTCTACAACAGCTAACTTTCTGCACAGTTTATTGGCTCAGCTGGAGCAGGGAAAGGTGGGATAGAGACCACAGAGGCCTGAACAGACCTTTACTGCTACTAACTTCCTTTTGGCTCGTGCTGGGTGACTGGCACAAGGCAGTGCAGCAGGTGTCTCCATCAGGAGTGGGCAGCTCCAAGGAAAGGGAGGACTGGCTAGCAAATTACTACAGACAGCCCCAACAGAGCTGACATCCCTCCTGACCACAGAGGGGCAGAGGTAAGCAGCTCTGGAAGAGCCTCCTCCAGCTCCAGCAGCCTTCCTCCTGTCAGCAACCACTCACCCTCAGCATCTGCTGTTGCTGCTGCTGCCTCAGGTACTGCTGCTGCTGCTGGTCAGGAAGTATCTGGCTGGGTCGAATTCCTGAGGGGACTCCCTGTGGACCCAAATGGTTCATCCCACTCATCATGGGGGTCTGCTGTATTGACTGGTGAGGAAACCTGCAAGAGAAGAGGCCAAGCTTGTGGAGGAAAACATTAAAAGGCAGCCAGCTTCTTTAATCCAAACACAACTTCTGCCATCAACAAGACAGCCCAAACAGCCCCCTGCAATCCTTGCTGTCTCTGCAGAAAGGTGAGGGCCACCAGGGCCTCTCAAGGGTTCAATCCAACCTCTTTTTCTAAAAGCCCTAAGTAAGTCCTCATCCCACCGTTCTGGATGGTTTTCCTGCTGGATTTATGCCTGCTCAGGAGCAATAGAAATCCCAGATCTAGCCCTTTGGTGGTGATCTGCTGGCCGGATTTGAAACCAAAACTATGATTTTACCAGATAATTTTCCTCATCCTTCTCTATTCCATTTTTCTCTGAATGGTAACACTGTTTCCTGCCTGCAACTAACATTTCTGAATTTCATTCTGTCTCTGTTTCTTCCCAGGACTGAAAGCTGAATAAAGATGTTCCTCTGAGGGTGCAAAGGACACGGACGCTGCATAACACAGCATGGAGAATGGGGTTTTCACAGACTGCTGTTAGGGTTGGCTGATCAGAGTGGGGAAGTCCTCGATGAAATACAGCTTATTAATATCCCGTAGGGCAGAACATACCTCTGTGTGTTGCTCAAGGTGTGCCCATAGCCAGGGGCCTGCTGGTGCACGTAGCCACTTGGTCTCTGCTGCATCTGTCTAACAGGATCCACTAGAGCAGGATTAGAGCTGGGGTGGGAATTCTGATAGGGTTGGCTGGAATAGGTAGGAGGTACCATTGTGCCTGACTGGGAGGGGTGCTGCTGAAGGCCTATGTGGGAGACGTAAGGAGTGTAACCCTGAAATGAAACAAAAAGCCTTTTTCAGTCACGGGGGAAGGTAGAAAAGAGAATCTGGAACACAGGACATCAGCCTCCTGTGAATACCATCATAAGGAAGCTCATTGAGGAGGGGGAAAAGCCAAATGCTTGCAGGATTTAGCAGCAAGAATGAAGCTGCTGCCCTGTGCTGCAGTCAGATTCCAGCCCTACCTGTGAATTGCCACCTACCTGGGAGGGCTGCAGTGGTCCATAGGACGGGGTCGGAGCCATCTGGCGCACGGGCTGCTGGCTCATTATGCCCTGGCCCTGCTGGAAGGCAACAGAGAAACGCTTTTCCCGACATCTCCAAAGGGCAGGAACGCTGCTGCTCTCTCCTCAGCAGCTCCCACCAAACCAGACAAGTGCCTTCACTGCTTAGCCTACGAGGCTGCTGCACAGCAGGCACATGATCATGACTTCTGCCTCACCCTGAGCTGGGACAAACAGGCCACTAAAAAACCTGCCTCCCCACAGCCAGGACATGCCCCTCTCATTGCCCAGCAGCCACAGGTGTTCCAGAGCCCTTTGGGGACAGCCTCCCCCCAGCTGTTAGTGACGTGGGCCCACAAAGCAGGTGGCAGCAGAGGAACAGACAGGGGACAACATCTTTCCACAGAAGACACAGAGACAAGGTTGGGCAAATCTGGCTAGAAGGGACAGCACCAAGCAGCCTGGGCTTGCTATACTGTGGAGTCCGCAAGAGTACAGCTCTGACTTACCAACTTTGCTTGAAGCTGCTGCCTCAGGATCTGTCCCTGGGATACTGGAGGCTGCTGCCTGTACACTGCTGGCTTGTAGGAGGGGTCAATGCCCATCATGCTCCCCATGCCTGGAGGCAGCACACCACTGTATGGAGGACGACTCTGAACCAGTTTTCCCAGTGGCATGCGTACGGGTCTGTAGGATGTGTCCAGGCGAGGGCCACCTACAAGAGAAGCAGGCTGCCTAGTCACAGGTATTGGTGCACCCCATAGCTCCAGAATGACTGTTCATCACTGCATCTAGAAGTGACAGGCAAAAGGACAAAGTGTAGGGACCTGCACAGGGCCATCTCACAGAAGGGGCTCTTACAGGAGGTTCCCAAAGCGGTGCACCATGCTCAGCTCTCCTGTGCACCCACCTGCTGGAAGAGGCTGATTCTGGGCATAGAGACCCACTGGTGAGGGCCCATATGCCAACCTCGACATCGTGCTTCCAGACTGGTGATGCAAGAGATCTGTGGGCATACCCACTCCGTAGGTAACCCCTCGGCTAGGGCCCAACACAAAGTCCTGCAAAGACAAGGAATAAGAAATATCAATATGCACTGGGAATACACAAATGGATGAAGAGTATGAAAGGGTTACATAGGCTACAGGAGGAAACCTGGAATGCTATCTGAGCTGGGCAGCCTCCTTCCCTCCCATCAGGGATTAAGAAAATGTCTGTCCTGCCCCAGGCTAGAGAGAGCAGGACAGAGCTCCAGCACTCCCAGTTGAGAGGAAACATATCACATCTTCACCATTAGACCACCCTCAGGCTCCTCAGGAAGACCCTAGGGAGTGTTCTGTGACTAGGAATGGTAGACACAGGAGGTCCACAGCTGCTGGGCACTCCATTACCTCAGTTTTGCTGGCAGATTGGTTGCGTTTCTTGGTTTTGCTCTGTTTCTTCTTGCGTTCTTCAGTGGAGGCGGCAGGATTGGAGCTTGATTTGTCAGCCTTGGCTGGTTCTGCAGCTTTCTTCTCTGGCTCTAAAGCCACAGGTGTGGGAGGCTCTTCCTCTTCAGGGGGCAGTGGCAACGGCTCCAGGTAGTAACTGCGGGGCTTGGGTTTCAGGTGTGTGTGATACAGAAGAAGCCTCTGCTGCTCCTCAAACCGGGACACCTTGCGATCCACCCGGACTGTCCCAAACCATCCCCAGGAGAGGGGGGCTGAGTGCTTTAAGCCCTCAAAGAGATCCCAAGGAGAAATCTTCTGCTTTGTAGAGACTTGCAAACCCTTTAAAGCAAAAGAGATAAGAACCTCCAAGTCCCTGTTGTTATTCCTATGAAGGTAAAGGAAACGATGCATTCTTTGGGATCTTCTCCAGACCTCAGAGTCAACAGCTTGAGCCCCACTCTAAAGGTCCTTTCTCTTCTAGGTGGCAAAGCAGTGATTTCTAAAGGCCTTCATCAACAACTGCCAGTTTCCTTCATCCCACCTCTGCCAGCCTCCTGCACACCGTCACTGCCCAGTAACTTACGTGACAGGAATTACGAGTGTCTCTTTATGCTTTATATATGCATAAGTACAAACCCAAAGTTTGATTAGCATCTCAGGCCACAGCAGCGTGTATCACCAAGCATTAACACCCAGCTTTGCCCTTTCTGGACATGGGTATGAGCCAGCTTGTCTGTGTGCAGCCAGCCACTTCAAGGCTGTCAGAGAACAAGGCACCGCACAGAGATGCCTCCCAAGCTGTGCAAACTCGAGGCATCAGAGGACAAGGTGACACCTGCACTCAGGAGCTGTGATACAGACAGAAATGCTTCACTTACCTCCTTCTTGAAGATGGAATCAAAGCCAGCTATTTTATTGCCTTTAGTGTCAATGAGGGATCCCTGAGGTTCACAGGTGATGACATCTCGGGTCTGCTTGGGAAGCGGCAGTAGCTGTCGCACCTTCTCCAGGCTGTCCGACTGCCGGTCCCCCAGCTCCTTCTGCACAAGTGGAATAGAGAAGACTTGAAGAATTGCTCAGGGAAAAACATCCAAAGCACACCTATGCCTCTCTGGTTTCAGCCTGCATCCCTGCATTAGACCCCTGTCACCTTCACACCCTTCAGCTGTAGGGGCCACCCTCACTACTTCATCTAAACAGCAGCAACAGGACAGGTACCATTCATGACAAGGGCAAATCTGCACAGCAGGACAACCACAACACAGCACACTCTGCTCTCCACACGGGGGATGGTGTCCCTCACCCTGAGTTTCTTGACAAGATTCATGTACGCCCGCTTGTTCTCCTCCATGCTGCCCTGAGAAATGCTGGACATGTCAGCAGCCAGGGTGCCGTTGATGAGAACACTCAGCATATCCAGCACGGTGGTGAAGAGCTCACTGTTGGTCAGAGCAGAAAGGTCAAGGTCACCTGAGAAGCTGACATAAAGCCTCTGCCATCATAGCAACACCAAGCATTATATTAGATTGTCAAGAGTACTGACTAGTCAGAAGATCCAGTCTTCAGACTAACCTCCCACACCAATCCTCCTTTTGCTTATACACCACAGGGTGTTCCCACTTGAATTAAGTGCAGTATCACAGATAAAGACTGGACTCCTTTTTATCCATTCAGTATCTCTGAAAAACAGGTCCAGACTCAGCTCTCCCCTGCATATCTCTCTGCATCTGGAAAGCCCAGTTTGCTCTGGATATGGCACTTGGATATTAGGACCTAAGTCGTGGCCTGCTATTAACTTCGAAGTCTTTTTCAGCTGTCACAGTACTCCTGACAGATCATCTAGAGAGACAGCTGGCTCACAGGGGAAATAGGGCCACGCTGACAACTGCCTCCTTTGGGAAGTGTAGGGATGAGAAGTCAGCCAGAAAGTTACTTGTTTGACTGCATGTCCACGGTGCCACTGCTGATGATGTCCAGGAGAAGCACAGCCCATTCCGTTGTCTGTTGTGTACTGCGTTGGACGGTGTCAAACATTCCCCCCACCTGGCAAAGAAAGGGAGTTTAGTCACAGGGCCCCAAAAAACTACTGAGATTTAAAAGTGAGAAAGGAGCTTAACTTAAACCAGAGCTTAAAGGAGCTTAAATCCTACTGAGAGCTGAAGAAGACTGCTGTCAGGAGGACAAACCTCAGATGCAAGTAGCAGTGCTGTAGACCGAAAACGCATTGAAATGGGAAGCACATCTATGAAAGAGAGACCAAGGCTTTGGATTTCAACCTGATTAAACAGAGCAAGGGAGTTGATCCATGCACCCTGTCACACTCAGGTCTCAAGACCTAGAAGCAGCACAAGTGCCTCTCCTACTTCCTTGCATCAGGACATATATAGCCCCTCCAATGTGTGTATGTTCCAAGAAAAAGAAAAAAAAAAAAGATAAAGGCAGACAACTCTTCACCCCATATGGATAAGCTCTTTTTCTGCAACTGCTCACCAAATTCAGCCGCAGTTTCAGGGCTTCGTGCATCAGCTGCTTGGCTTTGCAGTCGTCTTGGTACTGATCCTCCCGCCAATTGGTAACAATCTAAGAAATGCAGAAGAGAGGACAGGCATCACAAGCTGTATGCTGGAGCTTATGGAGAGCAGCTTGTACTGCTCACTGTCTAGTGACTCAGAAATGGTCCGCTCAAGCACCCTGTTCCAAGACAGACAACATCCTGAGGCCATGTCCAACAGGCTGCCTGCTGGAGGGGCGAGCCCCTGAGGAAAGCGAGGGGAGAAAAGACACCTACCTGCTGGACCTGGCTGTACAGAGAGGTGAGGAGGCCTTCCCGCTGCTCATCCTGTCCTTTCAAGCACGTCAGCACCAGTGACAGAAAGGGCTGCTGGCTCAGGAGGGACATACTGCAGAGGGAACAGAGAAGGAGGTATACTGCCAGGCTGGGGGATCAGCACAGCAAACACTGCCTGCCTTTTTCCCTGGACTCACCTCTTCTGCTTCTGGCGGTCCCGCTCTTTGCGGGACGATGACCCCAAATGTTGTCCTTTCTCTAGTTCTTCTCCAGCAGCTTTCAGCACGTGGCCCTGCACTGATGTTGGAAGCTTGGCAATCAGAGGGGCCACCAGCCACACTCCTGATCTCTCCAGGGAGCTGTGACAACACAGGAGAGAAAAGCAGCTTGCAATCCAACTGATAACTCAGACTCAGCTATGAGGGAGCTGAACGTTGGCTCTACACCTACCTGAGGATGGGTTTGGATTTGTTGCTGGCAGGTGTAGCACTGGTTGAGCTACTGATACTGTTGACTCCATTACCAGCACAGCTAGCAGAGCTGGTCTCTGCTGACTGCTGGAATACCTCAATGGTGGCCTTGGCTATATTTTCTAACAAGGAGTTCATCTCCTGGAGATAGGGAAGAAAAGACAGCCAAGTCCTTCTCTGAGAGCACCCACTGACAGGACTTGCACATTTCAACACAACTCACTACAAACTCAGTTTGCCAACTTCCCCACAGCTGCTGCTCTTCAGGTCTCAGTCTCATTGCTTCCTTCTCAAGCTTGGCTTTCACAGGCCTAATTCCCTCATTGGGTACTTTTTCCCTGTTCCCACTTTTGCCAGGCCACCTTCCCACCAATTCACAAGTAGCCACTTCCCACATCCCTGTATGGTCCCCTCTGAGCAGAAACTCACATTGTTTGCCGTCTGTTTAATCATGAGCTGCAGCTCCAGAGAGGACTGCCTCATGGTCCACTGGTCCAAATTCTGCAACACAAACACACACAGTTCATGAGATTCCTTATCTCAGTTCAGACTATGTCAACCCACACCCTCGGCTCCCACCATAACGAGTGCCAGACCTCTCAGAGGGCTGAGTGTTGGACAGCGTCACTCTGACACCACAGCAATTACTAGGACACTCTTAGATCCTGTCAGGAGCCTGCACCTGTAAGATGCGTTTAATCCTCTGCCGCTGAGGATTTTCTCCTTCCTCATTGTCCAGCAGCCGGTGCGGATAACAAATCAGCTGCATCAGCCTCTGGGCCTGAGTGCTGCTTAGGACAGGATCCTGCAAGTCATTGCTGTCTTCACAGAGGGACTTCAGACATCGTTCTCCTACCCACTCCTGCAAGACAAAGGCAGAGTCAGCACAGCCAAACTGATGTCTGATTCCAAACCAACGCCCCTGCTTTCAGTCTCAGAGAGATGCATGGAACACATCAAAATCATAAAAGCCTTATTAGTATGCTGTTATGCCTGATAATCATTTCTCTTCATGAACTGTACTATCCTGATTCAGCAGGCGTCAGGCACAGCACAGCAATCGGAACAGAGGAAACATCAACTCTGGCAAGTCAGCAGTAGTGAAACACAGTAGTTGCTCTTTCTTTTGATAAAATATTGGTGTGATTTAACAGCACACAGCCACAGCCATGTCCAGGCTGCACCCACACTGCCACTTGGGCTCAAAAGATCAGAAGGGATCACTTAAACTTGTTTGGTTTATTTGCTGCCCAGCAGAGCTCTGGAGCTGTCCTAAATTAGGTAACTCATGGCTGCAGCAAAGGCTAAACCATAACACGTCTTAAGGAAAAGCACACTCCTCAATTCTCAGATAATGATGGAAAACACACTGTCATACTTTGCAAATGCCAATTACTTTAATTCTCAAAGTCTGGAAAGGAAAACTACTGACTGGATGCAAGCCATTTACAAAGTCACACATCATGAGAAGGCAGACAGAAAACTATTACTGTCAGCCACTCAATTTCAGTTGATGCTCCCTAAATGTATGTAATAAGGGCAGCAGTTTCCAAAACAAACATGAGGTAGGTACTTCTTCACACAATTTACAGTTAACCTGCAGCATTTGTTAGTGCAGAATTTTTCATATTTAAAATTAGGCAAATTCATTAAATTAAAATCAACAGAGGACTGCTACATAAGCACTTCTGCAGCTGCAGAGCAAGCCTGATCAGAGAATTATTCCACTGCAAAGTGACAACCGGAGGAGAAGAGATAAGGATCCATTCACCACGTACAAGTGCTGATGCTAAGCCTTGTAAGCTGGAAAGTCCCTCTCAGCAGTGGACAGCACTCTAACCATTAAAGCACAACGACTGGAAAGGTTAAATCTCTGGTCTGAAATCCTTGTGGAACCAAAACCTTCTGCTTCATCTCAGATGAAGATTCCACTTTGCCAATACATATAGTTTGGTGACCCCTGAAATGCCTGTTGCATTTCTTCCCTTCTGTGTTGCTACATCATAATCTCTTGAACTTCTCTTCCTTGCTGCGGAAATAAGTGTATCCTTGCGAAGACCCTTTTTATCACTTGCTCAGCTTCCTACAAGAATTCAGACCATCCCTGATCAACGTGATTGGTATAATCTCACAAGTAAGACATGTTGGAGGGAAGGGATGCCATCCAGAGGAACCCAGACAGGCTTGAGAGGTGTGCCCTGTGTGAACCTCATGAAGTTCAAGGCAGTCAAGTGCAAGATCCCACACTTGGGACAGGGCAAGCCCAAGAACAAATACAGGCTGGGCAGCGAATGGATTGAGAGCAGCCCTGAGAAGGATTTAGGAGTGCTGGTGGACAAGAATCTTGACATGAGCCAGTATGTGAGCTGGCAGCCCAAAAAGACAATTGTATCCTGGGCTGCATCCAAAGCAGTGTGGGCAGCGGGTCAAAGGAAGGGATTCTGCCCCTCTACTGTGCTCAAGGACACGTTAGATGGGCCTAGTGGAAGGTGTCCCCGCCCATGGCAAGGGGCTTGGAACTAGATGACCTTTACGGTCTCTTGCAATCCAAACCAATCTATGAATCTGTGAAGAAACCTTTAAATTAATTATAATCTGCTCCTTTTCCCGATCACCTCATGAAGAAGTCTATCATAAAATATATTCGTGAATCCGAGATAGGGAAATCACAACCTACAATTTCAGGCATTCCACAGACATTTCAGAACTGATAGTGAGAGTTCTGCAGCATCCCCTGCTCACACTGGAAATGCTAATATTGAACACATCATTTTACCAGCTCTTTACTGCTGCAGGAACCCTGTAGGAGCTCTGGCACAATTTGGTGGTAACTCATGGGTGTCTATTGGAATGCTCACTCCTACGTAACTATTGCAGCCAACAAATGGTACAAGCAGTGATACCTGACACTGGTTCTCCCTGCTGTACACACACACATACACTTTTATCTACTTTGAGTCCTTCCTCTGTAGACTGTGACCAGCAAAGGAATATCTACTGTGACAAGCCAATTAATAAACAACAGCATGAGGACAACACACAGCACTGACGTGCTGGGTTTGTACATCAGCAATATAAAATACAGGTTTCAAATTGTAACACTGCGTCTTTCCTGTTGACAGAATAAACTACCAGTCAAGGCTAAGGAAACCTTCTTCAACACCCATTTTCATACAGCATGGAACATTCACTCCACACTGCAACCTTATTAGCCAGGTTTCAACTCCTCAATTATCAGTATTCCACAAAGGAACAGAAATACTGGTGCTGTGAGATTAGGCTAAGCAAAAGGCTTTTGTTGTTGTTCCTTTTAGAAACTAAACAGGGCAATGCAAAGCCCAGGGATACATTAACAGCCTAGCTGCAAGCACACTTGTGATGCATTCTGAAAGATACCATTTATCATTTCAACAAACTTTCTCTGCTGATCTTTGCCTCCAGCACACATCTCAGCATCCCACTCCCAGGACTCTCCTCCTTGGACGTGAGGCCTGTGCTGTTGCCAAAACAAAGGGGATGTGCACTCCCTTGCACAGTGTAACTCTTGACCACCGCTTGCCTCTCTGCGTTCTGCTAACAAAGGTGAGCAATCCTTACAGCTGTCACCTGACAGAAACATCACAGGTTCTTCACTGATCTTTCAAAGAAACACCTGCCAAACTCAACCTGCAGAAAGGCATATGGGATATATCCATCTGCAGAAGGAGTAAGGACAAACCTAGAGGTGGGACAGACTCACCTGTTGACATATACTCCTTAGTACATACTTGGCATAAATATCCAAGCTGGCTGTTTCTACAGTTACTACCCGGCCACCAGCCTTCCTGGTGCCCAGCTCATCATCCATGAGATCATCAACACCTCCAGGGTGGGAAAAGCCAGAGCCTTTCAGTTCTGCATCTCCTAAAAGAGAAGCACAAGAGTCATTTAATCAACAACACTAACCACAAAGCCTGACTCAAAAAACACCCTGAGCTTTTGCAAACTCCTTCTGGGATCAGTGATCTCTCTGCAGCCCAGGGATTCAAAGCGTGTTGAGAGCTCAACCAAAGGGCTACAGACAAGGCACATATTCACCAGAACAGATCTCCTCTGGCCTTTGGTACAGCCAACACATACATTACAGTGCCTTTCTCCCAGTCCCCTGACAAACATTCTTAGAGGTTCAGGCTAACACAGGTACACACCCAGAACAAACACAGCCTTCAGCACCGCAAAGACTGCTCCGTCCACAATACGGTTCTGGGAAGCTGCCAGTAAGTGACGGTCACAGGAAGAGCGGATTCCCACCGTGGGTTTGTCTGCAAAGAGGACAAAGGGGAAAGGCAATACTCAGCAGGAGAGAAAGGCATGGGCTCCAGAGCCACCCGAGTTATGTGCCAGCAAGTACCACAAAATCCAGCTCAGTGAATCCCAAGGCCAGTCCCTTTCCTAACTGTAACATGAGGTCCATTTAATTAAGTTTCGTGAAGCATAGTGCCAATCACACTGTGACAACTGAACCATGAAATCCAAATGGGGTGCAGTGCCTGTGCCGTGAACTCCAAGCTCCAACAGTACCCTAAACCTAGAATGCAGGCTGGATTTAGAAATCTGAGCTATCAGGATACTGATGAGGAGCCAAGAACAGAGCTTCCTGGACTGCTTCCATCATCAGACAAAAAGGGAGTGCTGTAAAACAGCAGCTTCTGGCACCAAGTTAAGAGGCTATACAAAGCTCAAGACATAAAAAAAAGAAGTGATCATTACTCTAATGGTTTAGTGACAGCAAGGCCACCTCTACTGGCTGGTTTCCTGCCTCCAAGAGCCTTCTCCCCAATGTGCCTGGCTACCACGGCCTGACATAAATGGAAGGGTACTGTTCTTTGTCCTCTGCAGAAAGCAGTGTATCAGGCTTTGCCTGCTTTATTCAAAGCAAGGTTATGATCTCTAATCATAAGGTCTAGTATCTCTCTTCTTTGGGTGCGAGAGCCTCAGCACTTTCACAATAAAGGCTCCACGTTCATTCACTTACTGCCGTCTTGCTGGCACGGGTTCAGCTGCGGAGTCTTAAACAGATGGAGTAAAATCCGGCAGGTCAGACGTGCTCCTGGTTCTGAGTCCTGTTCACTGCAGGCTATGTAAAGAAAACAGCCAACTGAGATTTCTTAAGCACCAGGACAGCTGACTCTCAGTCCAAAAGCTATTCACAGTGCACTGCCCTGGAGCAGCCGGCTGAGAAGCTCCAGCAGCCTTATTGTATTTACAAATATGGAGCATGTGTAGCAATTAACGTGGAAGGGAGCAAATCCATCAGTATTATCTCCAGGGACATGCACTGCATTCTGCTTGCTCCAACTTCACCCTGTCAAGGGTCTGGATGCTGCATTCCCCAGGGTAAAGGTGGGCAGGCTGGTGGCAGAGTAAAGGCAGTGACCTGGGTGCTGTAGGCCCAACTGGTCAGCTGGCTGCTCTAGCCAAAATGCTAAGCTGAACTGTATCATCAGTGGGAGGTGTACTGCTGGAGTTCAGAGCTGAGTATACCAGCCACACTGTGTGGCTGGTAACATCTCTCCGTGCTTATTTCAGCTTCCACACAAACTCCAGAGAGCAAGGCCCTGAGAAACCTTAGCACAACCAGTTTTTGACAGAAATAAAAAGGGCAGAAACTGTCTAAAGCATCACATTCTGTTCTGAAGTATAAAAGAAGTAGTGGAGGCATGTTTCACAACTTTGGGTTCACCAGCTATCCAGTGAGACTAAGACCAGCTCTGTGCAGGGATGCACTTACCAGCATTGAGGAGGGAGGGGATAGCAGCACAGCGGATCAGGTCCTCCAGCAGCAAGCACTGCCGGGCTATGAGAATGGCAACAAAGGTGGCCAAGGAATCATGGAAAGACAAGTCACTGACCTGGAAGAGAGGAGATCTGCCAGTGATCACAACAGCCTCTACCTCATTCCCTTTGTCAGCAATTCCTCAGCTTGCCTAGGAGCTGGGGGGGGGGGCAGAAGGACCCATAACCCCTGATCAATGTCCAGGATCAGCCCAGGCTGCAGCAAACACCAAAGGCAGCCCCCGGTATTCAAAGCCTTTTCCCTGCCCTCAGAAGACAAAGGCTCCATCCCTTGTTTATTTTTGCCTTCTCCCGAGGGACCCCTCCACTCCTGCTTCAATTCCTTTTCCCCTTTTGAATGTTTGCACTTGCATCAACATTGCAGAGGAGATCATTGAAGCCACAGGTCCCATTATTGGAGGAACAGCACAAAGCTTTGAGCACACCCAGCCACTCGGCACTTAGAGACTTGCAGTAGCCAGTTAGCTCAGCACACAGGATAGCAATGTCGTTCACCCTGTTAAATAAATAATGAAAAAAGCAGAGGGTCAGCTTTGCTACTCATGCATGCCATCAGGTCAGCCATTCTTTAAGGGACCCCAGTCTTCATCCTCCTTCACACCCCAAGACAGCCAAGAAATGGCTACTGGCTTTCTTACCCTCACCTAAAGATTTTACTATCTCAGTAGAACCTTGTAAGTTCTGCCTCTCACCTGTCTGGATCGTGGTGTCCCACACACACGTGCATAAGTGCATTACAGACGAAACTGTAGCGGTTGGCTGGGTTTTCATTGAGGCTCTTGCCCAGGTTGGTGTAGGTAAAATTATGTGCAGATGGATTTTCAATAGTGTCAATCATAAACTCTGGTTCCCACAGCATGTTGGAGTCAGACGGCTCAACATTGCAGTAGATTGTGTTCTTCACTTTGGAGCAGAAGTCACTAATCAGGACAGAAAAGAGATTAGGAACACAAAAAACTGAGCTGCCACTGAACTCTGGTAAAGACAAACCCACCCTGGGCAAGAACATGTTGAAATTCACAATCTCCTTGTACCAACAAAGACTCTCACGTTTGTTATTTTCTATTCATTCCTCTTTTGTGCTTGTATTGTAGGACATACTGAACGTTCAGTTTATTTTCCATATCAACCAGAACGTTACAGAGTTTCTATCATTCTCCTTCTGTACTCCTCTTCTGTGGGGAGGAAATTCAGTTCCTCATAAGTAAGTCATTCCAAATGTCTGATAATCTATCCACTCACTCTCCTTTGGGCCTAACTCCACTACATGCTTTTGGGAGTTTGTCCCTAACCACATGGTACAGTTGTGTCATGACTTAAACAGTGGCCTAACGGTGTTCCCTGGTCTGTTCTCCACTCCTTTCCAAACAATATGTAACATTTAATTGCTTTCTCACTGTTACTGTACACTATAATGACATTTTGAATTATCTGTTACAGCTCAAAGGTCCTTTATCCAAATGGTAGGATTACTAAGCAGAGAACAACCTTTAGGATGAACTTCTCAGTCATCAGCTTGGCAGGAACAGAACTCTGTCTACCCTCTAGGGGTGACGTAAGTAGAGACCTGTGGAGGTGCAGAGGACTACTGAAGGCAATTTACCAAAACCAACCTGATGATCTAAGAGTCAAGATGACCCACAAAGTCATTACTGCCTGTCAAACACGCCACTACTCACAAGACCCTAGTTCACCATAGAGAGTATCTCAGGGACAATCCCATCAAACAAAATCACAATCAAAGCTTAAGTCAAAGTGCTAAACTGGGCAGCACCCATTGCATCTCACCTGCTTCAGACTCACCTAAAGAGCTCCCCAAATTTACTTTTGAGGTGGCTGCAGGAGGTATACAGGTCATAGAGATAGGCCAGGATACAGCGCTCTGCTGAGGAGCCATCCGAGCGGTTCATGCCGTGTTTCACCACCCCACACAGACTGTACAGAGACAAAAAAGAAGTGGGCTGAATCCTCAGGCACAAAATTGCCACCCCTTAGGAGTGACACACGTGTATGTCCCCATCCCTTACAAACCCCCAGAATACACACTGCTTCCTTACACACAGCGAGGGGAAGGCACCCTTACCCTTCGAAGACCTGAGCCATCTGGTCCTGGTTCAAGATAAGGCAGGAGTGGTAGTGCCGCAGCACAGCCACGATGCACAGGCACAAGCTGGTGGTATAGCTGCCAACAAGGTCGGAGGATTTCAACAGCAGTTCTGCCTCCACCACGCTCAGTTCATTCAGCAACTGCACCCAATGACAGAAAAACCCTTCAACAGCCACAGGGGTAAGGTATGGTCAGAAAGGGAGGAGGCACACCAAACCCACAGCCTATAGGACCTGCCAGGAAAGGGCTGCCAGGCACTTTCTGCTTAGAGAACAGCTGGCACCCCATACTTAGGCACAATGCCTCAGGCAGTATAAAGGGCTGTCAGGGCTTGGGTGTCAGAGACTGATGGGGATACGGTTGCAGGTAGGATCAAGCAGCTTGTTTGGTAGTTCTATCCTGCATAAATCTCACTTGGCTATCCTTCTCAGGCTAACAGTCCCAATTCCATCAGCAAGGCTTCAAGAGACACCTGGTACAGGCTGCAGAAACAGCAACGGGATTTTAGCAGGATCCAGAAGGCAGCTTGAGCTGCCTTATGCCAAGGATCTTTCCAGGGGAGCAAGGTAGGCAAGGTGCCAGAGACAGACAATCCCCTTCTCACTCAGAATAAGGCCCTGCTGCAACCAGAGACAGAGACTGAATGCAAGTCCTTTGGAGAAAAGCCCAAAGTCTCTGGAAGAATAATCCTCAGAACAGAACATGTCAGACTATCTGCCATGAACAACCTATTCCTAACAGCTGCAGCCCAGAAGCATCACAATGACCACCTAATCTGACCACTCCATGACACAGGTCAGAGGGTCACCAATGATCCCCAGGGCAGGCCAACTATCAGAGCCCAGGTCTGCTGCCTTTCAGGGGGATGAATCCCTCCCCAGGAAGCACCCGAGCACACTGCCCTTACCTGGATGGCAAAGTCGATAAGACCACTGATATTGAGTGAGTACTCCATCAAGTCAAATATGAACTGCACGTGCTGCACCAGAGGCAGGTGGTAGGACATTCCCAAAGCAAAGCTGGTGATCTGTTCCAAGACATTGCGAGATACCTGCAAGTGCAAGACAACGCTCAGTACTATGTCCCCTTGCAGAAATCCCTCAGTGGGCCCACCTCCCTTCTTCCCCCTCAGGAAGCTGCTCTCAGTAACACAGAGGGCCCAAGGAGGACAACAGTCTCGAGATTTTCCCACCTGAGATGTGACCTGGTGCTGATCAAAGTGAGAAAGGTGCTGGAACTTTGCAAAGATATCTTCAGCGGTTGGGAATGCTTCTGGCTTGCTCTTTTTCCTCTTCTGGCCTTCCTCTCCACCTACCAAAGTTGGGAGGATTAAAAAACAGTATTAGGCTACCTTCCTCACCAGAGGACTAGACATCAGCCACTGCCTCCTGCCAGTCCCTCAGCAAGACCAGCTCCTTCCATGCAGTACAGCCAAAAGGCTGAGTCCCTGACCTTGATAAGGACCAACCTGAGTTCAAAACAAATGGCTGAGGAAGGAATTCCTAACCTCCTGAATGACAGTAGGGCTATCCCAAATAAAAGGTATTCCTTGGAGCACCCTTCTCTTTGGATTTAGAGGAATACCTATTCCCTGATGAGAACAAGCATTCTGGACAGGAGATGTTCAGCCTCAAAATTTGTCAGAGAACTCCACCTTCTACCACATTTCACATTGCCTGTCAGGCATCAGACTAAGAAAAGAAAATTGTAGCCAGATTCTCAGCTGATGGACATCAGAGGTTTTCTACTGGTTTTGACACAGCTATCTGAATTTCCTATCCTGTGGATCCAGCATGTGCCTGAAGCATAATGGCATGACACGTTTAACCAAGTCTTTGTCAAATATGCACAGGCAAAGTTTTTTTCGCTTCTCACACAAGGATCTAAATGCAAGAAAATACAGAAAAAAATCTGAGAAGTCAAAGTTTTGGTCAGGGTCTCGTTCTGAACTTTGCATGACTCAATTCTCTTCCGAAGAAAAGTTCAGTTAAACAGACATTGTCAGCAGGAAACTGATTGTCTTACTTGGTACTCAGTATGTGTGAAAACAGAGCACCATTTTAGACTCTCATTCACTAATGCCTCTTACCATACACTGCAAATTACATAAAATCCTTTCACTGTGAGACTCCAGACAAGGGAGCCAGCCAAATGGAAAGATGCTCCTACTTCAGAAAGGAGCATCTCAAGCTCTACTAACCTGTCTCTGCAGTACTCTTTCTGTTTAAGACTTTCAGAATGTCTTTGGTTATTTTCTTGATCGTGTGCCGAGCATCATCCCGTTGTTTTCCAACCCCAAAAAGAACTACCAGCCTTTGGTTACACTCGTGACTGCACGACTCCTCCTGAGGAACGAGAAGAGACAACTGCATTAGCAACCACGAGTCCAAAGGCCTCAGTCTCCTTTCACATCTGGATCTCTTTAAGGAAAAGGAAAGCTTCATCTCAGAAGCTTCTCTGGCAGTAAGCAAGGAGACATCCGGAAAAGCATGACTGCTCCTCACCCACTCCCAGCAGGGAAGCACAGCAGCCTCACAAGAGCACAAGGGGAGCAGTTACAAGCAGGTCTCGTACCTGAGGAATAGGAAAGTGCGTTGCATACTGGATGTGCCGAGGCTGGTCATACAGGGAGGCAAGCATTCCTTCCACACACTTATCCTTCAGCAGAGGCTTTGCTTCCTTTTCAGGATCTGGTTTTTCAGGGGAAGGGCTGGCTTTAGACTCACAATGCATTGGTGGAGAAAACATCTAGGAAGACATAAGAAAAGGTAGTTAAGGAACATGGTCGTGCAACAGTAAAGATTGTTGAAGGAAGGTACATCTGCTCAGGCCTAGAAAGGAGCAGGAAGAAGGAGGGAGGGGTGGAGAAACATCCAGTTCTTAGGGCAGAGACCAAGGCAATGTGCTAAGAGATTATTCCCATTTCTGGTCCATGTTGTACATTGAGTTAAAACCTATAGGAAATAAATAACCACGGCTTAAAATTTTGGGAACAACCACTTCCAAAGAAGAAGTAAGGATCCCGGGAAAGCCTGCTCTGCACATCACACTTGCCTTAACATGTACCTTGAAAGGCCAGAAATGGCTGAATAAATGTAGGGACTAGAGGACTTTTCAACCACCACGAGTTACTTTTATTACCGAGTGCTTCAAAGGGTTCTGCTGCCATGAACTATGCCCACAAGTACTATGAAGAACTAAACCTGAAGAAGTACTGAAGGCCACACGGTATGATGACAGCAGAACAGTATCTTGTCCCAGGTCACTCCCAATCTCCTGGTGCTATCATGGCCATCCATTTCCCATCCACTTTCAAGCAGCCCGCTTCCTACCTTGTCCAAACATTGGGCTGGCAGCGGCCTGAGCGTTAAGAGACCCCAGGAAAGACTGGGACTCCCTCTACTTTGATGAACACCAACCTGCATAAACAGGCTTTTACAGTGTCAGCTGCCACACAACCCAACCACTCCCAGCACACTGGCTCTACAGGAGAGATACACAAATGCAAGGCACATGCTACATACTGACCTACTTACTGAGCAGGTAGAAAAAGCAGGAACATACCGAAAAGTCTGTCTTTTCCATGTCATCAAAGAGCATGCTGGGGTTGTGGTCGATGTCCATGGGCTCTGAAAGACCTGTGTCCTGCGAACAGAAAGAGCAGCTTTACATCTCAGTGATCCATCAGGGAACAAGAGAGTATTTGTTGACTACAGCACTTGATGTCCACGTTGGACAGTGACAGCAGTATACCAACACGTCCATGGTGCCTGGCAAGTTGGAGCCTAATACACTGCAAACATCATGGACAGGCCTCACACAGCACCTCATGACATCCTGCTCTGCTTCAATCCATGCAAGATCTTCCTATCTACCCCTTTACAATCTGAGGTTCTTTCCAGCCACTTCAACAGAGAAGCTAAGGAAACAGGCTTGGGGAAGGAGGAGCAGGAGTCACTGGTACATCCTCCTGCACATAACAGCAAGGAGCTGCAAAGCTGGTAAAAATGGGCAGATGTGTACAGGAGGGCCATGGTGGTCTCACCTCCAGCTTGATGCCACTGTTCCCCTCCCCTTCCTTCCTGTCATGCTCCTCAGCGGGGTCATCGAAGGGTGAGGGCGGGCGAGGCCCGTGAGAATCCATGGCAAGATCACCCCGGGAGATGAGTGTGCACATGTAGATGTTGTGAGAGAAGACATCGTGTCGGATTAGCTCACAGAACAGCAGCACCAGGTTAAAGAACTCCACCTTCTCGTTTTCCTTCCCAGGATCAGCTGAAAAGACAACACAGACAGCCAGGGCTATCAGAGCTCTTCTGCAGCACTGAGCAACACCAGTAACCTAACCTAGGGTGAGGGAAAGCATTTCCCGAGATCTCAACACAGTGAACGGTACACAGTTCTGAGGTTACAGCGGAGACTAAAATCAGAAAACCCGGTTTCAAAAATTAGCAGTTAAGTCAATTGCTCTCCAATGTCACAGCCCAGAGGCATAGGACTTCAACCTCAAAAGTGCTGTTCCTGGGTGTACAAACAGTTGCCTGCATCATTCAGAGCTGTATCCTATCCCACTTAATTTGTTCACAGTACTTCCCCTGAAAGACTATTCCAGGGCTTTGTCACTGCTTAAAAACAACCGCCTAGTTCTCAGCCTGAAGTAATCCCTGACTAAGCTATACTCATCTATTCTTGCCCAATGTTCTGTTAACAGAAGCGATTCTGCATTATCTTTCTCTCATCTGGCCCTGCACTTTGCTTTTCCTCTCCTTCCAAGGTAAGCTCTGGATTGGAAGGAAGCCAGAGAGAGAATTTAGATACACCCAAGGCCTACACACAAGTGAACTGCACACAAATTAAAAGTTTGTAGGAGAAGGAAAGCCCGAAACTGGGAGACCACAAGTTCTTATTACATACTTAGCATAGGAGCTTGAGTGTCAAGGAACTGCATAAGGACATCCTGAAAGACAGGAGCGCTGGCTGCTGACAGGGAGCCTGAGGAGATGGAGCCCTTCTCATCCACGACTTCAGAGTCTCCACATCTCTGCAGAAACAGAAAGAAGTACCAACTGCTGACACAGAGGAGAAACTCCCTATCCATAAATAAGTCTTCAAGAGAATTTTTTAATCTTGCACTTATAGGCAAGCCATCACACAGGTTTCTGCAAGCTACTTCAGTTTCCAAGTATGTCAGTGCTCCTGCACTGCTATCAGCTGTCCTCACATGTATCCAAGAAATGTGATATGCACCACGCCACAGGCTCATCTACGACCTACATCGGGTTAGATGGAACAAATGCCATAACAAACAGCACCAGTGCCAAGAGGCATGGCACTGATTGGCCTTTGCCTTTCGGTGCAACCACAGTTAGGTAATCTTTGCTCTCCCCTACAGCTGAGAGTCTTCCAGGAGTAAGGACCTACCTCAGCCTCTATCTCTGCCTGACGTTTCTCCAGCAGTTTGGCCACCACCATGGCCCTGTGGCGTCCAGAGCGTTTGTAGCTGACAGCCCACTCGCACAGCAAGGCCACCACTGCATCGTCGTCCGGGGAGATCTGTTGAGATACAAGCACTGCAGTGAGAACCTGAGCCAAACAGGAGGAGGGGGCAGACAGAACAGGGAGTCTACTTCTAATAAAGCACAGCCTACAGATTGATACATTCCCCTCTTCCTAACAGAAAGGATGGATGTCAAGCTAGAGCCCTCCTCCTCTGACTCTGTTTTGCAACATGAGGTGAACCATAGCCCCTGACAAATCTCCAGACTCACTCTGCTTCAGGAAATCATCTCTTCCAGCAGCACATCTCTGAAATGCTACTTATAGCACTGAGTGAAACACAGATTCTTGACAGCACTACTCAAAGTGTGCAAACAGCCAGTGCTGCAGCCCACTTCCAGGAACCAATGCAGTACTGGTTGCACTCTGGTCACAAATACATCACCTCCCAGGCTAAGAGGAACCTGAACTGTGAGATCCCAGACTTCCAGGAAGCAGCAGCCAGCTCAGAGTTTAACAAGTTTACTCCTCTCAGACACATAACAAGCCTCTATCATCAATCTGATGTCTTCCATCAGGAGACTCTTCTCAGCTGTGTGAATTCTCTCAAGCTTACACATATTTGTTAGTGCAGACTTTCTAGAGCACAGACCCCCCCTTTCACTTTAGTACCTCCCTAACAAGGCTGCATGAAATCCTTTTCAGTGGAGATCACATCTCTTGGCCAAAGGCCACTACCTAGTCAGTTCTCTGCAGACACAGGACAGTAACAGTGGGATATAAACAAGAACATAGCCACGTCCAAGACCAGGGCCCAGCAGCAAAGTCCCAGGGCACCTCATGACTGTCTTTAGTTGGACCCAGCCCAAATATCCTGTTATACAAGGAATCCAAAGAGTTGCTGAAGTCAGATCTTTCAAAGCTGTGACTGTCCAGAACTTCTAAAGTGTGCAAGACACGGCCAATAGTGAAACCTAGAAGAGAACAGAGAAGAGAAATGCACATTTGGCACCTGGTACAACAGACTGTAGAGCAATACCAGATGTGTTTCCAAGGTCAGAGAGGCCTACACCTTGTATCAAGACCACTTCCATGAGGAAGAAAAGATGAGTTGTAGTTATAGATGATTCTCTTCTAAGGGGAACAGAAAGTTTGGACCCTTCATCCAAAAGCCAGATGGACCCTTCTCTAAGGGAAGGTCGCTGCCTCACTGGGGCCTGGGTTGGGGACATCATATCATGAAACTTCCTAGCCTGGTACATTCCTCAAACTATCACCCATGACTGGTCTCCCATACAAGGGGAGATGAAGTTGCAATGTGTAATCCAAGGGTGATCAAAAGGGACTTCAGGGCCTTGGGACTGTTAGTAAGGCATTCTGGAACACAGGTTATTTTTACTTCTACTCTTCTAGGTGCAGACAATGACATTGGAAGAAACAGACAGGCCCAGTCTATTACCCCATGGCTCCGTGGCTCGTGTCACCACCAAAATGCTGGTTTTTTTGGCAGTGGGATGGCCAACACAGCACCAGGCATGCTGGACTGCTCAGTGCATGAGGAATTGGCTGGACAGTCACATCCAGAGAGTAGTGGTCAAGGGCTGAGTCCAAATGAACAGCAGTGACGAGTAGTAATGTAGACAAAGATCAAGTGCACCCTCGGCAGGTTTGCAGATGACACCGAGCTGAGTGGTTTGGTTGACACTCCTGAAGGATTGGATGACATCCATGGGGACCTGGACAAGCTTGAGCAGTGACCCATGGGAACCTCATGAGGTTCAACCAGGCCAAGTGCAAGGTGCTGCATCTGGGTCAGGGCAACCCCCAGTATCAGTACAGGATGGGGATGAACAGATCAAGAGCAGCCCTGACAAGAAGGATTTGGCGATGCTGGTGGATGAGAGGCTGGACATGAGCTGACAACATGAGCTCACAGCCCAGAGATCCAACTGTATCCTGGGCTGCACCATAAGCAGTGTGGGCAGCAGGTTGAGGAAGGAGATTCTGTCCCTCCTCCACTCTGGTGAGGCCCCACCTGCAGTGCTGCCTCCAGCTCTGGGGTCCCCAGCACAGGGAGAACACGGACCTGTTGGAGCAAGTCCAGAGGAGGGCCATGAAGATGTTTAGAGGGATGGAGCACCTCTGCTATGAGGAAAGGCTGAGATGGCTGGGATAGATCAGCCTGGAGAAGAGAAGGCTCAGGGGTGACGTTATCATGGCCTTTCAATACTCACTGAGAGGGTCCTACAGGAGAGCTGGAAAGAGACTTTTTATAAGGACATGTAGTGAAGAGACATAGGGGAATGGCTTTAAACTGAAAGAGGATAGATTCAGACTAGACATTAGGAAGAGATTCTTTATTGTGAGGGTGGTGAAACACTGGCATAGGTTGCTCAGAGAAATTCTGGATGCCCCATCCCCGAAAGTGTTCAAGGCAGGATGGGGTCCTGAGCAGCCTGATCCGGGGGAAGGTGTCCCTGCCCATAGCAGTGGGGTTGGGACTACGTTATCTTTAAGGTCCTTCCCAACCCAGGCCATTCTATGGCTCTATCAGAAGTTTCTGGCAGCTCATTGCCCAAGGAAAGTTGTACCAGCCAGGCAAGGGTCTACCAACTTTAGCATCCTGACTCACTGCAGCCAACTGCATATTTTAGGGGAAAACATTGGGATATGGCATGTATACAACAGTGCAGTTCTCCGGTACACATTTCTAGCTTCCAGTAACAGAAATTCCCCCTATGCCTGGAGAAACAGACCCATGTAGGATTTTGCCCTGGAAAGAAAAAGAGCCATTTCTTTTTTTCCCCCTCATTGCTGACAGTAAACACCAACAGTAGCAGTAGGAAAAAAAATCAAAGAGAACAGCCAGATTGGAAGTTTGACAGGGTAATACATGGAGCAGGGGAAGAGAAACTTTATCCCACAGGAAATTACCTGCTGTGGTTTCCTGGCACTTGTCAAATGACCAGCGAACCTCCACAGCCTGGCCACGTTCCTTTATCTGCTGCTCAATTTCACGCAGCTTTGCCCGAACCTGAAAGCAATGGACTTGTGTAAACAAACATAAAGGTGCCTTAGAAGTCCTGTGAACAAAATTATCAGAAAACAGAGAGCATGACAGTAATTCTACTTAAGGTTACATTTTGCCCATCTTCCAAGGACATCACTGTCTTGCTTATAGCAGAATGGGAGCAGTTAATTCCTGGGGAGCGAGACAGCACCTCCAGCTCTGCTTATCACACAACATGAAAAGAAAATTCTGAAAGAGCTAAGACACAGCTATTATCTCAGACCACAAAAGCTCCCTTTGCTGAAGGCTGCTCACCTGCTGGGTAAAGGCTGAATTCCCTCCTGGCATGGGCAAGTTGGATGGGGCTATAGGCAGGTGGTCCAATGGAGAGCCAGTTTTTATCCTGCTATCAGTCAAGGAGTAATGCCACACAAGGGCACTTGGGCAACACAGAATTATACTCTGCAACAGATAGAAAGGTAAATATCATTGAGCAAATCAAGGTCAAAACAATTAAGTTACATAACTAACCACTACTTTACCCTACTGCCCAGGCATTCATCATCTTGTATACAAAGTATTTATTATTTGTGGGGGGGTTTTTTGTTCTGAGCTCTGTCAGAGTCTTTGGACCATACCAGAGTAGAAAGAAGTAAACTAGAATTTTTTGCTGCACTGAGTTTCTTGCCCTAGGTATGCTTAGGAAGCCAAGACCAGAGTTCCACATCATCCAAAAGCAGCAACATGTTGCTGCAGAGCTCTCTACTGCTTCTACACAGAACTTATTTTCTACAACTCACACAGTCAATGCACAATCCAACTCTCATGGTCCAAGAGCAGCATTTACATGAGGGACTTACAGCCCTCAAAAAGAGTAAAGACCAAGAAGAAATATGCGGTAACAGACCCAAATTAATTATACGAATGCTGTTTAATAATCACAAGTGTGATTATAGGGGTTATTAAAATAACAATACCATGTTATATGCATTCTCTTTCTTTTATGATCTTGTACACTCACAAAAACACAGATAAAACTTCACTGAACCATTCCTACAATATTCCCCTACAGCTTCTGGCTCACAAGGAGCCAGACATTAAAGACAGACAATCAAGGCTGTTTTAAACACTCAAACCAAAGAATTTGCCGTATCTTGAAATCATCTGAGCCAAGGTCAGTTATGCGCAGTGTTAGAAATGCATCTCTTTCCAGCCTGACTTCACCCAGCTCAAGCTTCCAGCCACTGAATCTTATTCTGCCTTAACCTTATCTACCATCTGCAGATCAGAAGATCTGTAGATCTATCAGAAGAGCTCTTCTGAGACATACCAAGGATCAGATCATCATTAACTCATGTCACTTTTTAAGCAGGTTGTGTTCAAACCTGAATCAGTCAAACTTTTGAGGTATATATGCTCAGATATTCCCCTAAAGTAAGCTCCCCAAATACAGGATTTTTATATTAAAAAAGACATGTTTTATCACATAGAAAATAGAAAAAAAAAAACCCTCTCAACTTCTTTAACAGAAAGTGACCCAGATGTGATGGGGATAGGCTCAGGACTGTGGAAGATTTCAGAGAGTGGAAAGAAACTAAAGACATCCTGCTTGAATCTTCTGCCT
>JAWMRA010000146.1:16107457-16138139 GCA_035584735.1 Pseudotriccus pelzelni | reverse complement strand
CGGCACCGGCAGGCCCGGGGCATTCCCGCTGCCCACTGGCGGTGCGCGGGGCCGGTGGGGTGAGGCTGCGCTCTCACGGTGCCGCGGCCGGCGGGTCGCTGCCGCTGCCGCTGCCGGTGCCGCTGCCGGTCGCGGTGCCGGTGCCGGTCGCGGTACCGGTGCCGGTGCGGCGGCGCCGTCCCCGTCCCCGTCCCCTTTGTGCGGGATGCGGGAGGCGCCGTGGCTCCATCACTGCCAATCAAACTTGTTTTTCTCTCTCCGCCTGCACTGCCCGCGCCGCCCGCCGGGGGCGCTGCCGCCGCCGCCGCCCGCACAATGGGCCCCGGGTACCGGCCCGGGTACCGCCGGGGGGGCCCCGGCCGAGGGCACTTCGCCCGTCCCCTCGAAACCCGGGCTGGAGGGGCTGGGCGAGAGGTGCCGCCGCGGCAGCATCTCCAGAGAATGTCACCGGCGGGGCCACCGCTACCGGCGGAGCCACGGTCTCGCCTGGCGGAGGGATGGAGCCCCGGCGGGGGTGCCCCTCTCCGCGCATCCCGGTGCTGCCCGGACTTGCTCCCGGCCGGCCGGGCTCCTCTAGCCTCCCGCGTTCTTTTCGTGCTCGCTGCTGCCGAGCGGGGGCACCGGGGCACCGCTCCCCCGGCAGGACCGCCGGGTGGGGAGGGGGCGAGGTTGGTGGTGGGTAGGGGGTCGAGGTGCCTGTTGGGGTTCAGGGGGCTTGGACGCAGGAAAGACGCCCCGGGGAGGGAGGCGATGCTCCCACCACCCAGGGGTGAAAGTGAGTGCAGGGGGAGGAGGAGGAGGAGGGTTATGGCCGAGGAAGGTGAGGAAGGTGGCTCTGGGGGCAATGCGAGAGACTGGGGAGGAAGGACTGCGGAAATGTGGCAGGTGGTCCCGGTAGGAGACACCCTGGGCTGAGCTGGTGCCTTTGGGAGTGGTCAGGGCAGGAGCCGGCAGGAGGTCGGGGGCTGCCCTGCACCTTCCTTCATCCTCTCCATCCAAACCGTGCCTGCCGAGTTGCTCTCTCCACCATCACCTGGACAAGCAGAGTGAGGAGAGCTGGCAGCACCAAAGGCTGAGCTGTGGGCTGGTTGCATGGCTTCTTACTGGGGACCACCTTTCCTCGGGGGGAGTGGAAGGGCCCCCCGTTCCTCTGCCCACCAGGAGGAGAAGACCAGTGGCTGTAGCCCCATGGGTGTTCTCATGGCAGCTCATTTCCCCAGGCAGAGGGATTTTTCAGGGCACTTTCACAGGTCACTTCTGGTTTGCACCTTCTCCTATGGAACAGAGAAGCTGGTGCTCCTCATCTCTTTCCATTTTAATTTGAGTTTTGGGGTTTTTTGGACCTCTTTGGCCAGAGGAAGTGGATGCTCTGAATGTCATCAAGTAAATCTCTTGACACCTGAGCGATGGTGTGTTCAGCAGAAGTGCAGGATGGTGGAAAATAGCCAGAGCTGCTTCCTGCACTGCCTCTGTGAGTGCAACTGCTCTGTGCTGCCACACAGCTCATCCCTGCTCTGTCTTCCCCTCACCCTCTGCCACACATCCCATGGCTTTGGTGGTTTGCAGAAGTGCTCCTGGTTTTCTGCTCTGCCACTGTGGTTGCCGTGCCCAGTGACCATCCTTTGGGGACTGCACCGGAGAGGCGGGTGGGAGGAACATGATGGTGGGATCGGCAAGGCCAGAATTTCCCAGGGGAGATTTCAGTTCAAGCCCGGGAGAGATGCATCATGTGCATCCCAGGGTGCTGCCTGGGCTCCCCCAGGTGAGCAGGAGCTGTGACTTTCTGTGTGATGTGGGTTAGCACCTGCTGTACCCACAGCTCAGGGCGGGCAGGCTGCAGGTCTCCACAGCTCTCCCCCATCTCGGTGCTGGGCAGGAAGGCTCAGTGCTGGCAGCGCAGGGTCACGGTGGTAAGGCTGACGGGCTGCTCCGTTCTGGAATGTCTTTCATGTCATGTTTCCCCTGCTCCAGCCCTGCATCACTGCAAGGAAACGTCGTTCCTAGTTGGTCCTTTGCTTCATGCACCATGCACTGCCTTCTCCCAGGCAGAGGCCAACCTGTGTGTCTTGTGACCTGTCTTCCTAGCAGTGCCTGTGCTGAGCAGTGCTCTGCCTGGCTCCAGGAGTGTCCTTCTGGGAGCACTGAGCCAGGAGGGGATTTCTGCCCCTTGCAGAGCCAGGGCTTGGCTGGGGTGGGCTGCTGCAGCAGGGGCGAGTCAAGCAGAGCGTGTTCCCTGCAGGTAGTGAAGATGTCTGGCAGCGACCCTGAGTGCCCCCAGTTCCTCTTCGTGAAGGTGCTGGCGAGCCGGGGGCGGCTGGAGGCGGTGACCCAGCAGATGGGCTACCACCCACAGTACCTGGACAGCTTCCTCAAGATGCAGCACTACCTGATGCACATGGATGGCCCCCTGCCCTTTGACTGCCGGCACTACATCGCCATCATGGTGAGCCCCGCGGGGAGCTGCCGGAGGGGACAGGGGGTCTGCTCTGCCCTGTGGGGCTCCCCTGTCCCTCCAGCAGACAGCCTGTGTCACAGGCTTCTCATCAGAGGCCAAAATGGTGGTGTCCTGGAGGTTGGGTGAGAGGTGGGCGTGGGGTCCCGGGGCGCCTGCGTGGTGCAGGGATGCTGATGGGCTGCCCTTGCAGGCGGCTGCCCGGCACCAGTGCCGGTACCTGGTGAACCTGCACGTGCTGCAGTTCCTGCGGGCAGGGGGTGACCCCCAGTGGCTGCGCGGCCTCGAATTCATCCCCCCCAAACTCCGCAACCTCAACGAGATCAACAAGATCCTGGCACACCGGCCCTGGCTCATCACCAAGGAGCACATTGAGGTACTGGGGGAGGGCTGTCAGCCAGGGACCAAGGCAGCAGTGGGGGACAGCAGTGTCCCCAGAGGCTGCCAGCACCCTGCCCACCTGCCTGTGTCAGAGTGCTGGTCTGTGTGTTCTGCAGAAGCTGCTGAAGATCAGCGAGTGGAGCTGGTCGCTGGCGGAGCTGGTGCACGCTGTCGTCCTCCTGGCACACTGCCACGCGCTCGCCAGCTTTGTCTTCGGCTGTGGCTGCGAGCAGGACGAGGGGCTGGGGGGCCGAGGCTCCCTGAAGGCCCTGTCCCTCGGGAACCAGTGCTTCTGCGAAGCCACCGCCGGCAACAGCTGCAGCCAGGAGCTGCTGCGCATCAACCGCAAGCGGGTGAGCCCCCGAGGGTGGGTGTGCTGGGGAGGGGGGTGCAGCCACGACGGTTGCCCTCACCCCCAGCCTGTGTCTGTGCAGTCCCTGGACTCCTGCATGGAGCTGGATTCCCTCCGGGAGCGCATGCAGCGGATCCATGTGGAGACCGAGGGCAGGGAGGAGATGAGGCTGCTGCAGCAGGACCGAGAGGAAGGTGAGGGGCAGGGAGCGGAGGTGGGCGTGCAGGGTGGGGGTTTGTACGGCACACCTGGGTGTTTCTCCCTCGTGCCTCACATTTTCCATGATGTGTGGTTCATAGAGGGGCTCACGGGATGCACATGGGGCACAGCAAGGGCTGGCTTTTGGTGCCTGCTGTGGCTGGGAACGGCAGCTGAGCACCCCTCTGACCCATTTGCAGGGCTCTCCCTTCTTGCAGATCCTGATGGAGAAGTCACTGGTGCCACCAACCTCGCATGTTACATGCAGGACCCTGACTTTGGATACCAGGACTTTGCCCGGCGTGATGAGGATCAGACGCAGGTATTCAGAGTCCAGGTAAGGCTCTTGCTCTCAGCAGCCCAAGCTGCTGCCTCTCTGCTCCTCATGGCAGTAAATGGTGACAGGGGTGCCCATGCAGCCTGGATCTGGCACAGCTGTTTTTGCAAAATGCCTGAGTGGGGAAGCCCAGCTCTGAGAGGAGACCTGCCCCACTGGCGTTGGGAAGAGGGAGGTGACCCATGAGTTCTGTCCTCAAGGGCTGATGATTTCTTTGCATGGCCCTCACAGTGGCAAGGGTCAAAATCATTCAAAAGCTGCCTGATAAGGGATGTTGTGGTTTGTGGCAGAGGTGCCCCCTGAGGAAACTTACTGAATTCTGCTGTGTTCTGAGGTCTCCATCCCTTTTTCTTGGAAACATTCTCCAAGCTCCTCCTTGCAGTTTCAAAAGCCTCTTGCTGTGCTCAACAGGATTATTCCTGGGAAGACCATGGCTTCTCACTAGTCAACCGGCTCTACTCTGACATCGGGCATCTCCTGGATGAGAAGTTCAGGATGGTGGATGGCCTGCAAAGCAGTGCCATGGCCAAGCGACAGGGCTGCGAGCCCTCTGTTTTCAAGCGGGGCATCTGGAACTACATCCACTGCATGTTTGGCATTAGGTAGGGAAACCAACCTCATGGTCCAGGGGAGGAAACTGAGCTGACCCAGGTGGGAGGAGGGCAGGGGACTCAGGCTGCCTTGCAGGTGAGCGTGGAAAAGGGACAGAGGTGAATGGCCTGCCTGGATGTTGGGACAGGCTGATGTTGCTCAGCTTCTCTGGCCAGGGCAGGGAGCTTTGGGGACAGGGTTTCAGTGCCTGGTGGCCACTGCCATGTGTCCCCTGCCCTGTGGCTGTGCTCCAGGCAGACCACAGGCAATATGCTGGCCCTGACTCGCCCCTGTGCTCTCCACAGGTACGATGATTATGACTATGCAGAAGTGAATCAGCTCCTGGAGCGAATGCTCAAAGTTTACATTAAAACTGTAACCTGCTACCCAGAGAAGACAAACTCAGAAATGTTTGACAGGTTCTGGAAGCAGTTCAAGCACAGTGAAAAGGTGGGATGGCTGGCCCCTGGCTCTGAGAGGCTGCGGTGGGGCTGGGAGCGGGTAGGGGCTGCAGGCTGGGGTGCTTTGGGGGGGTATATGGGAGATCTTTGAGCCACCAAACCAGTCTGAGGCAGGTGGGGAGGGAGTGGGAACTGGTTGGTTGTGAGGAGTTGGGCTTAGCATGGCATGGGGCTGCGCAGTGTGACGAGCACAGGGGCCACCAGCAGCACAGGGATCTCCAAGGTCAGTAGCCCATCAGCGAGTGCCTCCAGGCGAGCCCTCCTTCGAGCTGCAACTCACAGGAGCGGCTGCTGTGGCTGTTGGGGACTGTGCTGGTGCCAGCCTGCCCATGCTGCTGCCAAATATGCAGGGGACTCCCTGGCATGTTGCTGTGGGAAGCAGCCACAGCCTGCAGGACTGGGAGGAGGGGGAAAGGAGAGCTGCCTGAGCTGTAAAAAATGGGTGGCATTGTGTCCCAGGCCAAAAGAGTCGTTCGCCCAGGTGAGCGGTTGCTCGCACCGCTGCCCACAGCACTCTGCAGCTGCCTGAGCCTCTCTTGCTTCTCCTGTAGGTCCACGTGAACCTGCTCATCCTGGAGGCCCGGATGCAGGCAGAGCTGCTGTATGCATTGCAGGCCATCACCCAGTACATGATCTCCTAGACAGCGGGGGCTGCGCTGCGGCAGGGCCGGGCAGCATCCTCGCTCCCTGAACTCCTGCGGGACCCGTCACACCAGGACCGACAGCGAGGGATTTCTCAATTTAGTTTACTTGACTGTCTTGTTCCTTTTTGTTGGTTTCCACCCACCCCCCCCCCCCCCGCCTTGTGGGGCTCACTGAGTGGCCCCGTTACGTGCAATTACCAAACTGTGAGGCAAGTCCGTGCTGCTGAGATGCTGGAGACTTGAACATGTCCAAGGAGGACTGCCAAAAACATGGGGGGAGAGGGAAGCAATAGGGGACTGGGGCCAAATTAGAGGGATGCTCTCCCACGAGCAGAAGCTCCTTGCCTGGGTGCTGTGGGAGCCTGGGTGCCACAGGGAGGGCAGAGGGGAAAGCTGGCTTCCTTCCCTGTGCTGCAGTGGCTGCCCTGCTTGCAAAGCCACCCTTGGGCACCTGTCCTCATTGGGGTGATGTCTGTCACTTGGGAACAGCATGGGCAGCGTGTGGGTGTGTTGCAATGTCCTGAGTTGTGTGGTTAGGCAGCAAGAAATGCTGGCTCCCAGCAAGGGCCCTTCTCCAGCCCAGGACAGCAACGGGATGCACTTGCTGCCTGCACGTAATATCCTTTAGGTCCATGTGCCAAACCCCTCTGGGATGGACAAGAGATGACCCAAGGCAAACTCCAAACTGTGAAGCTCTTGCTGGCAGAGTGTCCTAATGCTTTGCCTTCTCCAGCAGCAGGGTGAGAAGGTCTCTGACAGTGTTCAGGCACTGGTGGTTTCTGCAGGGGACTTTGGGCAGTCCTAAGCCCTTCCTCTGCCTTCCATGAGCACAGAGGCAGGAACAAGGAAGGCTTCCTGACTTAATGAGGTTTGTATCTCCTGACCACCATGAGAGGGCTGAGGTCCTGTGCCCAGTCACTTGCTGCTTAACAGCATGGTGGAGGAGCCTGTGGTCAGCACAGGTAAGCTACAGGAAGCTTCTCCTTGATCCTGCGCCACGAGGGACTCCGTGGGCTGCCCCCACTTGAACAGAGGCAGCCTGTCCACCAGCCCTGCTCTCTGCCTGGGGGGCAGAAGCTGCACCATCGCTCCCCTTGCGTCCCTGGGCTGCTCCCTGGCCATGCCACAGCCCCTGGCTGGGGAGGTATGAGGGATCCAGCGCAGGCTCTGGAGAGCAGCCACAAAAGGGGAATGAAGCCGCCCGTTGTAAGTGGGAGCCTGAAGCAAGGGCAGCTGTCGAGTCAGCCAGCGCACGCTGCTTCAGTCGGCCTGTTTACTGCGTAAATGTACGGGGAGAAAACCTTGTGTATGGAAGCTACAGAAAAAGCCTATTTTTGCTATAAATATATTATGTTTGACATGGATGCCTGTGTTTATTTCTGCCAGATGTTGGGAAGGGGATTCAACCTTGCATGGCCGCTCTGAAGGCAGGACAGCAGTGCCCGGCTGACCGCAGCCCTGAGATGGCCCGAGCTCCAGGAAACCCAACATTCTCAGGCATGTTGGGGTCCTGTGCTGACAGCCCTGGTTCATGGCCAGCAGCTGTCACTGAGGCTGGACTTGTCCTGTACAGGTCAGCTCTGTCCTCTTGTGCTCAGATGAGCAACTGCTGCAGTGTTGTTTGGTAGGAGAAGAGGAAGGTTTTCAAGGGGCTGCAGTGCTCCAGCAAGGAGGAGTGTGCCAGAGGGAAGGAGCTGGTTGGTACCAGGGCAGCAAGGCCAGAAACCAGGACCAACTTTTTCCTGAGCCATACTGCAGGTGCCCCCCTGCCACTGGGGCTGGGCCAGCTTGTACTGGGCTAAACTGGTGCCTGGGCAATAAAATGCCAGGACTGGTGCTGAGCAGTACCAGCTGAGTCAGTCCTGGTGCTGGGACAGTGGCACCAGTGCAAGGATAACTGGTTCTGGGACAGCTGCCACTAGGCTTGGCTAGACAGTGCTGGGAATGGCACTGATACACTATCATTTAGCCCCAGTGAGGGCTGGGCAGGGAACAGGGGGCTGGGTGAACTGCACGCTGTCAGGTGTAGCAGTGGTTAACCATGGCAGCCTAGCTGCCTGCCAGCTGGTTTGCCAGCCTCTCCCTTGTCCCTGCAAAAGCAGCTCTGTCCCCTGCAGGGCTGGGACGAGCCACAGCAGCCAGTTCTCCACAGGGCTCACTGCTCCCTGGTACAAGGCAGTGACAACAGGCTGGGGGTGCAGGGCTGCCTGTCCCAGCCAGTGTGGAACTGGCTCCCTTTGGCCCCCATCCCCCTACACTTGCACAAAGGGTTGGCCATGCAGGAGCTGGGGCAGCTGCCACTCGCTCTGGCTTGCAGACAAGCACCAGTCACACCAACAAGATGAAGGGCTCCTTGGGCTGTCAACCCTGACGAGAAACGAGCAGAGCTGCTGGCAAGGCCAGGGAAGGCTGCCAGCCCCAGGCAGTCCCACATGGCATGCCACGAGTCTGGCAACTTCAGCGCTAGGGCCCCTATCCTGGTGCCCCCTGTGCCCTTTGACTAGGATATCCCTCTCTATTGCTCTGTGACTGAAAGGAGGAGAACATGAGGCACATCACCTCTGCAGGAACCCTCCAGGATGTCCTGCACACCCATGTGGGAGCCAGGCCACTGCAAGTGTACCTGGAATTACTGAGGGGAGGTTGCAGGCACACGTCCAAAGCAGTCACCGAGTTTCTTGCAAAGCCTGTAGCAGAAAGAAGGGCTGGCAGGTACAGCCAGGACTGCTTTTGTTAAGAGCTGAGCCATTCCCAATCTGCACGGTGGGAGGAATGGTGTGTGCTAGCCCACAGAGAACACCAAGTCACGCTGCAGCAATGGTACTGCCACGGGTCCTACAACCCACCCATGACAAATCAGGCCCACGGCTGCTGCTCTTACCTCAGCTGGGAAGGGGAACACAATAGCACGTGGGAGCTGAGGATGGCTCTGGAGCAGGCAGTGTGCACCCACCACATCCCCATTCCCCAGCCTGCCTTCCTCACACCCCAGCTCCTCCGCCACAAAGGACACACGATGCAGGGCAGCAGAGTTCCCCGCTGTGCTTTCACATGTGGTCCCACCCCTGGTGGCACAGAGGTGTCCATCAGCCAGCACGCATTTGGGGCAGAGCAGGACTCTGGACAGAAACTAAACGGAGCAGAAAAAAACACTGAAAGTTTTTTGCACTGGCTCCATGTGCTGCTGCTCTGCAGGCAACTCCTCCATAGGTCAAAATACTTGTGGTGATGACTCGGGAGAGCTACGAGGTCTCCAAGACTGTAAGGAAGGTGCAAACATGAGGCACTGAACTCACAGAACGGTTAGGACACAGCAGGGCTCTTGGTGACTACTGAAGACAATGTCACACACACCAAAAGCAACCCTGAGCCAAGGCATCCAGATTCTAGCCTGGCATCTACTGTGCTTTTTGTTCTCTTTGGCAATGCTTTAATGTCACGGCCCCAATGCTCAAATAGGCATAAAAAGTGCTAATGCTACTGGGGGAGTGCATGGTCCCCTGTCCTATGTCAAGTTTTGAACACTTTGATCCAATCAACAACTGAAAATCCTCAGCACTTGGTTTCTCCAACAGCACCTACCATTATGTGCTTGTAGGAAGCCCTAAGAAGTGTCCGAGGAACAGATGAGGGGCAGACAGTTCCCCTAAGCATGTCGTCCTCATCCCCCATTTTTGGAGACTGGCTTAAATCTTGAAGCAGCAGCCTTGAGACCCCTCGAGAGTTATTTGCATTAACTGTTGTAAAGAATACCATTGAAAAAAAGGAGTGTTATCAGATATTATTGAGTATCCAAGGCTTTAAATGCAAGTTTCCTGGCTGTACATATACTGTGCAATTTCATGAACCAGACTTTATCCTCAGCAGTTTTAGAATATCCCCAACTTGCTCTCTGTGTGTCTAACCAGGCCGGTGGAATCCACGCTTCACACTCCTTCCCTTGTTTCCCTCCGATTTCCTTACCTCAGTGCCACCACACTGAGGCTCTGAACTGGTCTCCTCTTTTGCAAGACCTCTCCTGAGCTGTGGTGCACAAAGCAACCCCAGAGCAGAGGGAACAGCACAGTTTCCAGCTTCATCCCAGCTGCAAGAAGGAAGACCTGCTGCAATGACATCCTGTTTTGATTCAAGGGCTCCAGCACATTCCTCACAAGCTGCTTCACTGGCTCAGACCGTATCTCCATTACTACTTGTCTTACGTCAAGGAAAGACCCCCCTGAAGTTCCAGCTGAAGTTTTCTCCTGCCCAAGAGGCCTCTGAGCAGTCCCATGGAAGGACCAGCTCCTGGCTTACACTCTGACATTCACATCCCCTTTAATGGGCAGGTCTGAGCCATTATCTTCCAATAAAAAAAAAAAAAACAAACAAAAACAAAAGCTCCACAGCTGTAATAACCTTCCTTTTTTGATGGAGGATTTGGAGTATATAAGCAAAGATAAAAGCTCACTCACGTGCTTATCTGTCCTAATTATGTGTCAGCATCTACTTGTGAATTGGGTGGCTGAAAGAGAGTAGCACCAAATCCACCCCTCTGTTCCCAGAGATAACAGGTAGAGCTGCTGACACGCAAAGATACCTGAACGTGGCTGTATAAAATGGAGTCACCTTCTGCACTCGGGTCTAGAAGGGCAAGGAATGAAGGGGTTAGAACAACTCTAGAGACCAGTCCCGAAGGATTTAAAACTCCCAAGGATCAGTTTTAGGGCTTGGCACCCCATGGATCCCACACACGGCCAAGTCAGTTGCAGCTGTACATGCTGCAGAGCACACTGCAACTCTTCCACCTCTGGCCCACTAAGGGGCATTTCACTGAGGGCTTGCCCCAAGAGGTGAGAAGGGCAGCAGAAAGAAGGCAATGTCAAGGAAAAATAGCTGGTCCTTGCCAGGGAAACAGAACAAACTGGATGAGACACAGAGCAGAGGATTACAGGTTTTTATTTTTCAAACATTCCCCCCTAGTCTAGCACATTCTACGGTCTTGCTAGCACAGATGGTAACAAAGAGCCTGTAATGGTTCGGAAGTTACACTGCTACAAAGAGCAAACAAAAGCAGAGGTTTATTTTCTAAAAAAAATTTATTGTGAGAAATGGGTAAAAGAGTGCAGAGGGGATGGGGTGGAAACTATGTCAGCTAGTGGTGCCTGCCCTGTGTGCAGCAGACATCTGTGCTAGCAATGCAGAAACCCTTCCTGGGGTCGCACCAGGTGAAGACTCCACTGTGCTGGAAGCATCATTTCACAGAACCACCCCCATTGCCTTATGAAAAAGGCTCCTTTCAGGACAAGTAACCTATCTCCTATGTAGCCAAACCTCTCAAGACACCTCGGGGAGCCCCACACCACCAGCTGTGAACATCCCGTTCTACCACACACCGTAACACCGCCTTAGCCAGAGAACCAGAAATGCACCACCACCAGCTCTTTCGCCTTCAGCTTCTGCTGCCTCTTCTCCCTGCTTTACACCACAGCATTAGCTCTGTGACTTTGATCCAGCAGAGATTGTTTTCCATCAGCTACAGACACATCAGGGTGCAGGGAAAGACATAAAGGCTGGTGAAGAGAGGAGATCCCTTTCCCGAAGGCCGAGCACTGTGGTGATGGGTTACCACACGCTACCGAGCTTTCACATGGACAGGTGTTTTCAGGCTTCCGAAGTCACCTCTTGCTTGCTTTACCCCACATTAAAATTAGAACATGTTTTTCATTAGACATGCAACTGAGGCAAACCCTAAGCTATCCCTGTTCCTGCTCATGTCCCAAAGTTGACTGATTTGGGTGTGTGTGTTTTTTTTCTATAATGGGTCCAAGCTTTCACATTTTGGTGACACTCCGGGACATCACTTCCAAGGCACTCCTACCCATGGCACCAGACACAGTTTCTCAATCCTGGAGCAAGGCTAGCCCTGAAGCATTTGAGTGTGGCTATAAATAAGCAACTAAGTAAGAAAATTAACAAATTATGATCTACATAAAAGCTTTCTAGGCATTTCCTTTGGAAAAGCTGATTAGTGCTACTTTGCTTCTATTATGACTCTTGTTTATGAATACACCCAGGCTCTGGAATGCTTCATTCCTTTCACCAGGATGACTCGACTGCTTCTTTTTAAAGCAGCACAGGGTAAGGATGATATGTTTTTAGACACATCAACAAGGAAAATTAAGGGCTCCAAGAAGCTTTCAATATTCCAAGCTCTCACATGAAGCTGGGAACATAGTAAAATATGCTTAAATTATAAAGAAAGCTCAAGCAATTTGCTAAACCCAGGTGTAAATAAAAGCAACAAGTCTGCCTCCTACTAAGCTCCATGGGTCTAGTTACCCAAATCCTTCGCGGCCCTGAGCTGCATGGTGGCTTCACACTGTGAAAGACGGCATTTGATCCTCTGAAGATGGAGAAGCTTGTTACCTGAGCTCAGTGAGGACAAGGAACACAGCACAAAGTAAGGCTTCGTGCCAAGGGTTCCCTGCCCACTCCTCTCAGGCACAACTCCAGGAGCATCACTCCCATGTCACTGGCCCCTTTCCCTAAACAGCTGCTCTCAAAATCCCAATCCAATCCTTCCTTAGAGCAAAAACTAACCCACCAGGGTGGGGCCTGCAGTGCTAGTGCAGAATGAAGAGCCACCAATCCATTATCCCACCTCCAGCAGCAGCCAGCAGCAAACACTTTTGAGCAAGAATACAAAAAAATGGACAAATATTGAGCAACCCCCTGCCAGGTAAGAGCCTTTCAGCAAGCAGCAGTTTAGGAACTTTAAAGTCTCCTGTGTCCTATGAGGAAATACCCCAGGCTGGAAAAGCTCAAGGTTTATGAAAATGAACTTAGTTAAGAAGTGTCTGTAGAACTCCTGAATTCTCTTCATCCCTGCACTCTGTGCCCACAATACAAGCTATCCTGCTAAAAACATAAAAGAGAAGCTAAGTTGCCTGCTTGACCCTGCAACATTACATTCACTGTTTATTGAGCACTCCATCAGTCTTCTGAACACCAGCCTCAGCACTAGTGCACTCTCAGGCTTCTTCAGCCACTGACAGCTCCTGCTGTGTTGAGGAGGTAAGAAAGCACCTGCACGGAATGCTGCAAGGCAGAAACATCACTGTCAGCGCCCTGGTGCAGCAGGACTCCAGCCAGAGGTGCTCCTGTCTCCAGTGTTGTCCCCAGGGACAGGTGATTCCCCAGAAGTCTGGCCTGGAAGTATGGAAAAAAAATACATAGTGCTCTATTCCTTAATCAAAGGACAGGATCTCTTGTTAACTCCCACTGTAGGGCACTGACCACGATGAGCCTTGGTGTTGCATCTCCTTCAGCTGAACAGATCAAGGACATGTAATAGCTGGGATCATATCAGATCTCCCTGGGGTGCTACCTGGGTGCTGAGGGCCAGGCTCGCTGCAGAGACCACACCAGCTCCTGCTGCTGTCACAGTTGAGGGACACTCTGGACCAGCCTGCAGACGGCCCTTCTTCCCCGCAGACCAACCCAGCCAGAAAGGGCTCACCGTGGTTTTGCAGGCCTGAAACACTGGCAACTGGTTTTGTCCTTCCTATCACTTTGCGTTCTGTTTTCATGGGAATTGAGCCAGAGTTTCACATTTAACAGGACCACACGCGGCAGTGTTCTGTCCTTCGATACATGGCTGTGAAGCATGGGCAGCTATTCCACTCGCTCTGTAGCTCATGGGATCAACTTCCCCCCAGGACCCAAGCTGACAAGGTAGCATATTATGTGCCAAGTGACATAAATCCTTCCAGCTCTATTAGCTGCAGCTCGGAATGGCTGATTTGTTCTTATGTATGGCTCATGCCATCAGGTGTTTGTGGGAAGGGTTTCTATCCATTTGGGTAATGAACTAACTCCAGTAAGAATTCACATCCACCACTCGAGTCTGCAAGACCTGGAATCCCAGCTTAGGCTACCTTTTTGTTTGTTTGTTGCAATGAGGTGTGGCCAGACATGTAGATTGTGGGTGAATTTAAAACATCACTAGGAGGTCTGCCATGGAGGCAGCCTTCAAAGCAAAGGTTATCAAACTATCCAAAGGCTCTGATGGCAGAGCAAGCTGAAGATAAGACTTCTGAAGACTCCTTGCTGCAGGTAACCAGGCAACCACTCCTATTCCAATCTCCACTCAGATGAAAACAGAGCAGACAAGCTGCTAAAACAGTATGGCTCACTGCACTGCATGATACAAACTTTCTGAACTGAAGCCACCTTCAGAAAGGACCAGAGAGTCTTTCTGCCAGGCCAGGCCTACCAAAACATCATGAAAACACATGTTTCCCACAGATCCTGCCACTGCAAACACCAAAGCAGTGACAGGAGAATGCCAGCTAATGGCTCTGAACTAATCTTTTGACCCCTAACTTCTGTCCTGCATGAACGCAGAGCCAGGATGCCAGGCACACTCCTGAGGGTGAGCCTACAGGCTTCAAGCTCCCCAGCAGTAGCGGAAACTTCGGCAAGAAAACGAAAACCCTCAGAAACCAACAAGTGAGCTACCAAACACAACTGATCACACCCTCCAGAAGGGCTATACGGAGTGTCAGCAGATCTAGCATGATCCAGTCCACACCATCTCCTTAGCAGACTAGGGAATCTGTGCTATGTATCAGCTGCAGGCCAGCTACTTAAGGGATTAGCTGAGAACGAGCTGTTAATGATTAGCATTCCCTCACGTGGTGCTCTGGGCTTGGCAGGAGCACCCAGCGAGCGCTGAGCGGCTGTGGCTGAATGCCACGCCAGGCACCTTCCCTCCGCCTGTCCTGGGGAGCGCAGCCATTCCCCACTCGCACTGCAGTGCCCTTCCCACCTTTCCAATAACATTTTCAGCTTCTTGGCCCAAAATGCCTTAGGCCTGCCCCCTCCCATACTGTAGTGTTATGTGGTATCAAGGGGACAGGTGCAGCAAATGTGTTTTGTTTCTTTTTATCCAATAATCTCGGTTTTTTTCAATTAAAATATATAATATATATTCAAAAAGGTTTAGAAAAGCTTCTATGTAATTTGCACCTACTTTTACATATAGATTACAATAATGTACAACTCTTCCCCAAGGTGGTTTGAAACCACGGGGACCTGCCAATTCTTTCTCCTCTCAATCATTTACATCAAACATCAAATGTGTTTGTTCCTTATACAGCTCTGAAAAAGAAGTCTGTCTCTGTTGCCTTCTCAGACAGAGAGATGCATAATAGGGACACACATTACATTGGCTTCATATTCGCTGTAGAAAGTTCCCAGATTAGTAAAAAAATATTTCATCTATAGAAAATGCCCTTCTGAAAAGCAACCAGGGCTCTGTTAAGGCCACACCCAGGCTTTCCATTTCGCTGCTGTAGCAAGACAGATCAAAAAACAAACCCAAAATGATGTTTTTAAGTGTCCCAGAAACAGCTACTAGCACCTGTGCTTATTTTACAGCAGCCTGGTGTATCAGGAAAGTGCTGAGAACAGCATAGGGACTTCTCAAAACATGCTTCTGATTCAATGGGGCTCAGTTGGCACAGTGAAAAACTCAGTGTCCTCCTGTTCCACCCAGGTGGACAACAGGAAGCCTTCTATACTTCACCCACCCCTCCCTGCAGAACCACGATGGACGTTCCCGTGATGGGCACACTGAAACCAACCCCTGAAACAGCACACCCTTTTCCCACAGGGCTTCCACCAACAAGCTCTCTCCGATTCCTCCGTGAGCCTGTGGGATACCAAGTGCACATCCGGTGGCTTAATCAAGAAGTCCAACTACTTTGCCCCACGGGCAAGCCAAGCGAGAGCAGAGCCAGCCCTCCACCAGTCCGAGGCACTGGGAGACTTTCTGCCATGGCAGAGAGAGGACAGCCAGTGAGGGATTCCTCCAGCAAACCCAACTCATCACACAGGAAAACACTATTGCCTGGCACAGAGTCTTCTGGCCGAGGTTTTTATCAGGGCTCCTCTTTGGACACGGGCTTCTCCAGATGGTCCAAGGCAGGGTCAGGTTTGTAGGAAGAGCCATGGCACATAACAGGATTATTATTTTTAAACTCTTCCTGTTGCAGCCAGATGCAGGTCGCCCCTTCCCAGATGGGCAGCCCCTTCTGCCCAAGGCATGATGTGCAGGGAAACTGAATCCAACGTGCTCCATTCTCTTCTCTGCCGGGGTGGGAAGTGAAGTCAGAACCCAATGTTCAAAACCTGAAGGACACTAGGAAGGAGAAAAATACAGTGACTGGTTAGATCTCAGCTTCAGTGGGAATCCCACATGCACAAATAGGGAGTTAATTACCACCAATCTGCCCCTACAGAGCAAACATAGACCATAAGAGACCCCTATCAGAGAGTCACAAGTGGAGGATCCAACTGCTCAGCTCCAAGCTTCAGAGTGTGACTGAGACAAGGACAAAACCAAATCACAGAGGTAAAAGTAAGCACTCCTCCTGTAAGCTGACAGCACCAACAATGCTCTGCAATATAAGGGAGCTTAAGAAAGGACCTGGCTAACACCAGAGGCATTGCAGGACAGCAGCAAGGAAGAGTAGAATTACTCTTCACCTTAAACACAAATATCAATTGGTAGGGAAAAGACTAAAAAAGAGATTTTTTTAGAGATCACATATTAAAACTATTCAAAGAAATCCTGTATCTACCTGCAAGTTATTACACATTTTTAGGTATCTCAATCCCCCAAAAGCCTAAAGATTCCTTCTCAGGTCTTCTGTCTCACCTCAATAAAGCTGTCATAACTCGTTCAAACAAGCCTTAGAATATGTCTAAGCAGACTTAAGACTGACATAAAATCTCCACTGTAGGTCTGTGATCCACTTTGGAAGGCAGAATAGGGAGACAGATGTAAGGCATCCCCTCAGCTGGATTCAGTGATAGTGAATATGAAAGAAACTTGTGAAAAGGGAAAAAAACTACAAGAGGGAATTAGCCCTGATCAAGAAAAGACAATAACTTAGAAGCCAGAGCAACAGACTGCTTAGGGAAATTACAAGGTGATGTGGGTTTTATTGATTTATTAATGTTCTGGCCGATAAAATTCCAGTGTTTGGACCAAAGGGAATTAGACAGAGCACATCAAGGAAAGCCCAAAGTCCCTGAGCTGCTCAGAGACAGTCAGGTGGCCACCCACACTTCTCATGGCTGGAATGGAGGGCACTTACATTAAGTGCTGAAGGCACGAGTGGTTGCCAGTGACTGAGCACCTGCATCCCATGGTCTAATTCCAGCTGTAGCTACTCTTTTCCTGTGACCTTGCTCCCTGAGGCTCCCATAAGTCACTCTGGATTTGCACATCTAGTCCCTTAACCAGTGAATGACATGTTTACAACTGAGCTGCAGCTACCAGACAACAGAAATTGTAGAATTCATATTTTCCTACTCAAGGAAAGTGTTCACATGCTGACTGACTCTCCCCCTCTGCACTAACAGCTTGGTCTGCGGGTGTTGCGCTGCTGCTGGGCAGAGGCAAAGTTTCAATGTTTGATCTCTAATCTCCAAGTAAAGAGACACAGGCAGAGTTCAAACAGACTCCTGCAGAAGCTGTGGGCAAGCTCTTTTGGCATTTAACTTGCAAGAAGGTGATAAAGTCATGGGGGCTTTGAGCACCATGGGTAGCACCAACCAGTTCATGTCCTCCCCAGTTCTGCAGAGAGACTAAGCACTTATTCCTGAAGATTTTACCTTGCCTACAAAGAGAAGTATTTCCCCAGTTCACTTTCATTCCAGCTGTTCAAATCAGAGTGTGATCACTGTAATTTACTGATGAGCAGTTTTCACTCAGCATTATACCCAAAAGCGACCCAAAAGGCAACAAGTTAAGCACACAGGAACTACTCAGGACAACTTTAGGTTAGTGATCACTTAGAGTAGCTTTTGCCAGTGTGAATTTAATACGGAAAAATAGTAAGGAAATGAAAGGAAAAAAGCCTGCCACACTAGAGCAATATATAGTGGCAGTCATGCTTCCCCTGAACAGTGATTTCCAAACAGGGACCATAGGAAGTCAATGCAATAAGGGACAAATGACACAGTCTTGACCCCCTCACAGACACTGATGTCTGCAGCTCACTTGGTTTAGGAACTTGTCGATTTGAGAAAACATTCTGCCTTCTTTTCCCAGCAACACTCCTATTTCTCTCCACCCCTTCGTTAGAAACCTGATCCACCCCTCTGTCTTGTCAGCGTTCTGCACAATCCTTGCTCTCCTCTGGGGAAGAAGCTCTCCTTCATCCCACTCCATGGATTCCAGAGTGCAGGCAAAACAGAAAAGCTTTGCAAAGCTCAGAAAAGACAAACACAGTCTAAGGGGAGAATAAAAGCCTTGGAGCAGGGTGTCACCTCTCTTCCCAGTGCAGGGAGCAGAGCACTGAGGGGCACATGGGAGCTACGCTCTCTGCTCAAACACAATAGCGCCTCAGAACCTGTTCCAGATCTCACTCCTTCAGTGAGCACATGTCCAGCACTATTTCCCAGAAAGTATCACTTCAACTTCACGTGTAGAACAAAGTAAATCCAGGGGGTTTAACACCTCATAGCTCCTCTGTTCTGAATAAGCAAGTCACAGAGTAAGAATATGGAACAAGAATGTCGTTAAGAGCTCATGTTCTTCCTCTTCTTCAACAGTACTGGAACGTATCCTTTGACAAACTGTCCCTCAGCTTCTCTGCTTTACACTCCTAAAAAAATAATCTACACCTGGCATTCATTCTGTAGGGAGAGGTCTTGTCTACCCAGCCCAGGAGTGCAGAACAACTTAGATGTGTTTTAAAAACACTCCTGTGAAAAACATTTTATCTGTGACAAGTCAGTGTATTCCCCAAGTATAATGGCCTGCCCTAGCATGGCATAAAAACAAATAAAACACTGAACCCTACCAAACAAACAAAAAACCCCACAACACAAAAGCTCAGAACAATATCCAGTGGAAACACTTCAAAAGGCCACAGCCTCTGTCACTAACTTGCAAACAGTCCTAACAGAGATGAAGGACAGTATTCCGGGCTGAATTTGCAACACTACCAAATACCATATCTGCCTCCTAAAAAGGAAATATTCTTGGCAAGGTTTTACTTTCCAACCAGTACCCAGCTTATGCTCCAGTCTGTCCATTTTCTGTTAGCTAACCAAGATCCAGGTGTGAAGTACGCCTTCAGCTCCAGTTTTGAATTCTTCTACTGCCTCAGTGGTCAAAATGCTTCAGATCAGGGTGTCACACCCTCAGAAAAGAATGTATTTTTAACTCTGTTCTCATATACACTGTTTGCAAAACGGACTGCATTTGTGCAAGTATGAAAAACTGCTGAAGAGGCAGCTTTGCTGTGCATGGGACAGCACTAACACATCCCTCCTTCCACCTCCATCCACACCACAGACTCCTGTTTCCCATTCCAATAATGGGCACATGAGCAATTCAGCAGTTAACGCTGCTGAAGCAGCTTACCAGGCCTCACAGGCACTATCCCAGGTAAGGGCAGGGCAGAAGGTGTGCTAACAGAGGGACTGTGTCCTGCTACACGCAGAGCAAAGCAGGCAATCATGACACAGACATGCTTTGCTACTGCACGTACTAGGAAATTTTTGCAAGGATAATAATAACCTGGATAGAAACACAGCTTGTGCTTGGCTGTTCTATACATATAGGACCATGTCTTTATTTATGGAATCAGCACATGCTCCCATGTTAACTGCAGAGCTGTAGGCACTGCCTGGCAGACCGATGCCCTGTGCTGCAATCATCCCAGGGGACAGGAGACAACAGGAGTTTCATTCAGGTTGCTGTTCTATTTCATAAAGGAACTGATTACCTGGGAAGTTAAATCCACCTACCTTTACACAGCTTTTTCTCCTTTTAAAAGGGAATGTGGCTCTTTACCAAAAGCTTTTTTCTCAAAGAGCACCTGCACTTCCAGAGAGGTACCTTTAACTGCTGCGGAGTTGGGCACAGGAACCATCCCAGACAGGGCTGTGGAGCTGTAGGATTTCACACAGCTGCACCTACCTTTTTGTGCTCCTGAAGTTAACTTGGTACCCAGGTATGGTTGGAGGCCTGTGAGGTGCTGGGATAGCTGGGAGTAGGCAGAATGGGTTCAAAATTAAAGTCCAGTCCTTCTCCATCCATGAGTTCACTGTTGATTATGTAATCCATATCACATTCAAGGTTCTCCATGTACATGTCAATGTCCAGGTCAGTGGGCAGCCTGTCTTGGTTCAATCCCAAGGGAGCAGGGCTAGCAGATGAAAGAAGCACTGGACTGCCCAGCTGGACTGGCTGGGCAGTTGTTGCAGAAACTGGAGCCTTCAAACTGGTGATGCTGGCAGTGTTTTGAGGAGATGTTACTATGGGAAGCGTTGATGGCAAAACACTGGCACCGACTGGTTCTGCCTGCTGCTCTGCAGGCTTTCCTCGTGGATTGCCTGAGCTCATCTTACTCTGGGCAGCCTGTCCACCCAGAAGCAGAAGAGTTCGGCTGCTCATCCTGTTACCAGTCTGTGGGAGAACTGGATCCACCTGAGTCATCATAACATCCCTTGGAGGCGGAGAGCTGGGTGTCAGGAGAGCTTCCAAGGTCTGAGGGCCAGAGAAGTGGCTGACAGAACTTTGCAGTGAAATATCAACAGGGTTAAACAGGGAATTGCCAAAAGTCTGACCAGCTGCATTTGGGCTCTGCAAGGAAAAGCTGGAATCTCTCTGGATCTGACCACTGGAAGCAGATTGCTGGGTAGATAGCACAGATGAGCTGGGAGACATCAAATTTAACCCATCAATGAGCTCAAGCTCCTCGGTCACAGTTGGTGGAACGTTGCTGGATGCACTGGAGTACACCAGAGAAGGAAGCAGCTCTTCATCATGGAGGTCATCCTGCTCTGTCAGGATAGGAGAAAGCCTGGCACTGATGGTGCTTGCATTGGAACTGGTTCGAGGCCGGAAAGTGTTCCACACGTCAGAGTCCTCATTGCTTCTTGAGGACGGGCTCCCAGGCCACTTAGGAAACTGGGAGCCAGGACTGTCAGCAGAGGATTCCGGTGCAGACTGGAGAGGAGGCTTCTTTCTGGATGCTTTACCTCTGACTTTTGCGAGTTTGCTGCTGTTGTCCATGGAGGCAGCTCTTCTTCTTGGTGCTTTTCCACTTTTACCACCCTCAGGATTGAGCATCCACCAGGAGCTCTTCCCTGTGGCTTCATTATGGACTTTAATAAATTTGCTGTGCAGGGACAGGTTATGTCGAATGGAGTTCTAAAAACAAAAAAACAAAAACCAAAAAACCACAAGTTGTGAGGACCTGACAGTTGACACACCTCCCACCTAGAAATCTCACAAGCACAAACGCATTCAGACAGGATCCAGAGAAGAAAGTTATAACAAAGGCCTACCCATAATAACCTGGTATTTCTGTCTGAACATGCTTAGCAGCACCAGCAAGCAGTGCCACGTCTCACTGCAATGCCAAGGGTGAAACTACCATGACAACTAGCAGCTTTCAACCAGCAAAATACTAACACAGGAGATCTTTAAAGGCCATACAGAATCTGCAAAACGTAAGCATAACACAGAGCAAGTAAGCAAATTCTCAAATACAGCTTGCAGTTTCCACATGAGCCTAACGGAATTTGAGCTAATGCTGCTCCCACCCTTATGACAACCCCTTTACCCAGCACAAGCCCAGCTGAAGTTTTTAATGTTTATATGGCCAGCTTTTAGTCACATTCAAGCCCAGCAGAGCAGTGAATCAAATAGTCTGGGTGAAGAGAAATGGCAGTAATTCGGTAGACCCATTACCATCCCCACCCCAAAACCGGAGAAACGAGAGTGGAACTCTGAGGAACAAGTGCCCTAGTAATCCTGGAGACTGCCAGCCTCCCTCTGCAGGGAGGCAGTGCACTTCCCTCGGCGTGTGCTTCTGACAGGGTGAGATGTTCAGTGGATACTACACTCCCACACAGTACATGCCAGTTTTAGCCTCTCCCATCTTTCCGCTTGGCAAGGCACACATTCCTTGCCTCTCCCAGCTCCCTTCTTCTGGTTTAGCTTGGCTGAAAACTGCAAGCTAACATACCTGTCCACCATCATAAAGCTGAATTTTCATCCTGCAACTGATAAAACTCCCCAGCAACAACCTCATTCTTTGAACAGATCCTCCATAAACTGCCCCTGAGGCCCGTGTGGTGCATTTTTTTGATATTTGCACCAAATTTGTTCAGATGGTCAAATTACAGATCATTAGGAGATGCTGCACTGGTAGCACAACAGTGATCAAAGAGCTCCAAGAGCAACATCTTTTTCTTATAAACTAAAAGATACATAAACAGCCTTCTGCTTTCATGCATACTCTCTTAATTCTGAAAAAATTAACTGTGCTTTTATCATCCTTTTCCACCAACTCTCAACACAGTTCTTTCCTGTCTGCTGCTTTCCCTCTCCCCACCCTTTTCCTCTCGGAAAAGTCCTCACTATGCTAATTTTGGCTACCTCACCATAAGTACTATCCTAGAACAACGCAGACGCAGATAAACAATCCAGGCAAAGTGGAAAGTTTTCGTAGAGAGGGAAGGAGATGTGAGAATCATCCTGGCTTAGCTTTGATTTTAACCTTTGGCCGTTGAGCTTCTGGAAAAGACTGGCTGCTTGTTGCAACCAGTAGCAAAGAATACATGTGTTCTTACTTGGAGAGTGACTGCAGAGCCAGGGCCTGATGGAACATGTGTCACTCAATGCTCTTACACGGTTTTATTATTTTGCCATCTTCTCTAAACAAAGCTCTCCTTTCCTTCAAGCCTTGAAATAAGTAATTCAGGCTGGTACCCCATCTCCAAGAAGGCTGCTGCTTTCATTTCCAAAGAATCCCACCCCTTTTCCCAGGTAAATGTGCATAACTTGGAATGCCCACTGCTGCAGCAATAAGAATCAGTAGGTTGTCACTAACTGTTCATTTATTCTCCTGAAAGTAACCTGTGAACTCATCAAACTCTGTCAGGAATGACCCAAGAGCCTGCACACACAGGACACATTTGAAGTCTCATAACCACCTGGTTTTTAGCTCCATTTTACTACAATGGAACTTTAAAATCAATAGGTTCAGGATTTAAAACTTTCACAACTGATTTCTGTTTTCTTCTCATGCATGTCTACAGCCAGGCTTCAACTGCTGTGTCAGCAAAAACACACTGCACTGGTGCAAGCAACTCAGTAACACAAACCTCAAGAAAATTGGCACCGCTTTGGGTCTCGTAAGGGACAATTTTAGTAACTAATTTCCGGGGGGGGGTTGGCTGAAAAGCAGCTTGAAGTAAGACATGTTGGAATAAGGCGAGGATGAACATGAACAAAGAAATGTGAAACATGGTACCTTTTATGAAAGTCTCAGTGCTTTTACATGTTCCTGCTCAACTCTCGTAATGGCTCAGAGCCGTACAAAAAGATAATTGCTGTACTTCTTCCTTCCTCATCTTTAAAAACTCTCCTCCTCCCACAAGCATCTGTGACCCCCGAGCTAGTTCAGACAGCAAACCCAACCAAAAAGCAGTCCTGTCCTTGCTTGACAACTACTTTTCCTGCTGGTTTTATCTCTGCCCGTTTTTTGAACTGCCTCACTGTGGGGTTCAAGCACAGAAAAACTAAGGAAGAGGACAAAATGTGTGGTTGGAGCCAGAGAAAACTGCAGACTCGAGCCCAGAGTGTCCCAAAGCACAACAGAATCAACTGTCCTACCAGCCTGGGTGCTGCAAGACAGCACAAGAACGCACCTGCTGGAATGATTTAATACACGTCCCATGTGGAGGGCACCCTTTAAATCTCATTGAGAAAGCCAGGGGCAAATCAATTATGCTAAAATAATCACAGAACAGCAAGTCAAACCTGACAGGAGAGGAAATGACAGCGATCAGTCACCCAGGCAACCCTGGCATATTTCCTTTCTTGATATTAAGCAACTCAAACCAGAAACATACAGATGACATTAACTTTTTGATGCTCAACTTCAGCAGCGTGGGAGGATCCCAGCTGGTCTGAGTACCTGCAAAACATACAAAGTCTTGACTCTGCAACGCTTTGATCATGAGGAAGCATGACCTGAAGAGGCACGAGCAGGAATCCTTCAAATCCTTAGGAACCTCTTCAACCACGACTTAGGGCTGGGTTATTGCTATTTATTCAGGTATCTTACAGTGGTACTTATGGCTGTATATTAAAGTATTGCTGTGAAAAAATGCCAGCCAGTGTCTCTAAATCCATCACGGACCAAAGATGACTCCTGTAAACCTCATTCAGGCAAAACCAGTCTGAAATTAAGGACAGACAGTATGCAAAAAACACAAAGTTTGGCTAGAGATATTTATTGGACACTGAAGGGTGGACCACTCAGCAGGTTCCAACCACTGTGTGTACAAAGCAGCATACATGGCCCAGCCACAGAAGCGTGCCTAGCAGATACACAAACTGTTCTCTAAATCTCAGTTACCACAACGCCAAATCTTCTTCTTGATAAAAACTCCTGGTTGCATTTAAAGGTCAGGAAGACTTCTCAGCATCATACCAGGCTTGCCCCCACACCATGAGCGTTGCTGTGCATCCTGAACAGCACTGAACAGGACAGAGAATTAGCCACAGGAGATGGTAGCACAAGCAAGCAGCTCTCCTGCACAACTGCCATGGACACCAAGATACCACGGAAAACGCTCAGGGGAAGTGACTATAGAAGACTAAAGGCCAGTGACAGCCTTTCCAGGGGACTACACAGCTTTGTAGGTGAGGATGATGTTATTGACCATAAAAGTGAGGTTTTACTCAGAGCAAGTCAGAACATTCAGGATAGTTTGTTCAGACTTCAAGGTTCCTCACACTAAAGATGAGCTTAAACTCATCCTCCTGCAACATACTTTGTTCCAAAGTACTGATGTGGCAGCAGCAGCAGGAGGCTCCTGTGCCCTGCTGGGCAGAGCAGTGCAAGGCCTGTGCTAGCAGAGCACTCGGGGCCAAGCACAAGCTCTGCTGAGAAAGACACAAGACAGAAGAGCTGTCCTTCCAGGAGACACAGTGGCTTCCATCCTTTCCTGGCCATTCTCCCAGGAACAATCAAGTTTCTGCTACAAACCACAGAGGCACCAGATTTCTTAGCAGAAAGTCTCCCTCGAGAATGAGTGACACAAATAATAAAAAAGAAAAAGGGCAAGATATGCAATCACTGCAGCTGCCTGTAATAAACTCTCACTGCCTTGGAGGCATACAAAGAACATGGTCTGATCCCAGAGCAGGGCCATGTTCCACAGCCAGGCCTGTAATTGTGCCGAATTATCCTTTGCCATGGCATTCCTGGGAGGCTGCGAGGGGAGGACGCTCCGCCTGCTGTATTTGTCAGTGCCTGTCTCAGCACTCGCCCGGCCACTTGGCTCCAAGAGCTCCAGGAAAAAGTCTTCCTTGTAGAGATTTTGCACCAGCAAGTAAACAACTCCTCCAGAGCCAGGGAGTCAAAGCACTTCCCAGCAACCCCCTTCCAGAAGGCACACATGAGCACAGACGTCAAGCTCGGCAGACTGGGATCTCTATCTTAGGAAGAACGTTCTCCTTTCTGCAATCTTTCAGTGGGAGGCCAGCAGATGATCACAGCTCTCTAAAAACCCAAAGACCGAGGCGATTTACAAGTTTACAAGGCAGGCAGGCATATACAGAAAAAGCTGTTCAGGATTAGGTAGAGCAGAAGAAACTTGCTGGAACAAGTAATACCGGCAGCCCAGGAGCAGCCATCTCTGAGGACTGCCTGGAATATTCAGCTGTGCTGCAGGGAATAATCTTTCAGCAAAGCAGCTTTCCAGAACAAGCTGGCAGGGAGCAGGAAAGAGTAGCAACAAAATCTTAAAGGGATTTGATTGGCACTGCATGAGGCAGATGCATTTTCACTAAAAGACAAGCTCTTCCCTACTTTTGAGGGGGACAGCTACACCCAACAAACGAAAAAAGAACCCCAAATCTTGTACTTCATACTCTTTCAGGGCTTAGAAGAGTGGCCTGTTAATGTCAACAGTGCTCCTCAGGTTTCCATGCTGGACTCCTCAGTACAGCACCTGAAGAACCATCATTCTGCCTCTGTTATCCCGCCCTGCTTTAAGGAATCCCAGCCAGGCTGTCAGCAGCTGGGACAGAAAACGTCCCCCTGCTGCCAGGACTAAGCACATCACTACCAACACATGAATGCATCTTGGGGCCATGTGAGGTAATGGGAAGAGTCCAGCTGCCACCCACCCCCAGCTCCCCTGGATTCAAACAGCCAGACCCTCCCTCCCCTTTGCAGGGCAGCAACTTCCAAGAAACCAAAACAAACCAAACTTCAGAGGAAGCAGCACCTACAACACCACTAAAGAGTAACTGAACTTAATTTAAGCACCAATGATGACACCAACGACATCACTATTCCCATTCAAGTTAGAACACATCATTCTTAATGTTTCATGTCAGAAGGTTTAGTGTGGAATTGTATCCTTCCAGGCACGCGAACTTAGGGATAAACCCTATGGGCTTTCTCAGCACAGTCACAGAAAGTTGCTGCCTTTCTTCACAGACTGAGGTTGATGGCTCTGTGCAGCAGAGACACCCCCAGACTGAGCCCCCCCAGGCACATGCCTGAACAAGGCTGAAGGTTGGGCAGAATTATACTTTGCTCAGAGCCAAGATGCTGAGGTTTTTATGTTTCCTTTTGGTTTATGGAACTGTTCAAGGCCAAGCTAGATGGGACTTTGTCTAGTGGAACGTGTCCCTGCCCATGGCAGGGGGGTTGGAACGAGATGATCTCTAAGTTCCCCTCCAACCCAAACCATTCCGTGATTTTATGACCTTGAAATTATCATTTCCAAATGTCAAAGCAAACTCGGTGCTCCCATCAGATGTTCTTGTTCAGGTAAAGGGTTTCTTAGTGAAATTAAACAAAGCTCTCTTGATAGTGATTTAGGCTCTTAGCTGTTCAAGTTAAGAAGCTAATGTTCTGACAAATCTGAGCCAAAAAAATCTTAAAGGATATGGGGACACTCCAGCAGATGTAAGGAGACAACTAATGTGACTATTTCAGTGAGTGATCATTGCTCATTTGCAGATCTGACTACAGAAAAAAAACCCCAAAGCTGTCTGAGTGGTAGTCAACACACCAATGAACAATAAACTTTTCAACTTTAGCAAAACAAGTATTCACATAATGTTGTACATAAAGATAGCCTGGCAGAATCTACCAGCTGTAGTTCAGCAGAAACAGTACAGGAGATGGACAGGCTTGCTTCTGTCTGTTGGCCTATTCTCTTTCATGGAGGAGACTCAGAGGGCCACAGGATGAGCAGCTGCTCCAACCTGAGGGAGCTCTGCACATGCTCTGCCTGGAGATCAGATATCCTCAGCTCTGGGAGAGGCTGGGGACCTCCAGAGCCAGCACTGTGGCACTGAAAGCCAGCCAAGTGACTCTGGGACTGAGCCCTCAGCCAGGTCTCCTGATCCATCTGCTCACCAGTTAATATCGGCTACGTGCAACGTGCACGTAACACAAGCCTGGAAGGGAAGGAAGGTTTTTCAGGAAAACGCTGCCCACTCTAATAAAGGTGAAGAGCTAGACAAATTTCCACATGGATGGCACCCTCTATTTCAGACAAACACTTGGAAAATTTTTAATTTGTAACACAGCTACCTGAGCTGCTGCACATGTGTATAAAGATGTGTATGTTGCACGTACATATGTGTATACAGCTGCACACGTTTGAGTTCAAGTGAATGGGAAGTATGAGGATGCAGAGGTGTGATTTCAGCCTCCCCTAATGAATGCAACAGTGCAGAATCATTTGTTCTTCCCTTTCTGTTCCACGCACAGGAAACATCTGATTTTTGTTTCAGTGAAGTACTTTTGGAGGGTGAAAAGGTTGATTTTAAAGGTCATTCTGTTCCTACAAAGGAAAAGACAAGAGCTTTGGAAGAATACACAGTTTGTTTCACTAAAAAACACAGGTCCTTAAATTGTTCCTCACTGTGCCGAACTTGCTCACACTCGTGGATGTGACAACCAGCGCAAACTGCTTCTGCAGGGTTTATGCACTTCTACTTTATCCCAAGCCCTCAACACCTTCCTCTTCCGAGTAAGCTCAAAACCAGAAGGAATTATCCTCTTATCCACCGAGTGGCTTGCAGAGCACCGAGGGGAGGATTACAAAGAAGCCCCACACACACCCCTGCAAGGACACTTGTGCCTTGCAGGCTGGGTAATTCTTAACCTCAGCTGAATTACTGCAGGGAAAGGACAGACTGCACAGACAGCAAATCTGCCCTTTACAAGGTGCCTGAAGCACTTCAAGAACAGCAAACACCACCTTCCTCGACAACATGGATTCTTCCGGAATTCGTGGAGCTTTACACCCTGGCAGTCTGTAACAGCTCTATTTCCCCCCATTGTATAGTGGAGTAGGACAGCTGAAAAGTCATTATGAAGTAACAATGAGCCTTATGGGTTTCATATTAACTAAAGCAGATTAAAAGTTTTTAAAGACACCTTCCTTTTAATTACTCATTCAAAAATCTCAATTAGAACTGCACTCCACACAAATAGGACATATCATCAGTATGGCTCTGCCCAAACACGACAGAAATGCCAGAACTCTAAAGATGGTGGTACAGCTCAACAGGCATCAAAATGCTACATCAGCCTTCAGCAGCAACTCCACATTAATTTCCTTCATCCAAACTCATTCAGTTCAAAACTGAGAAATCACTAAAGTTAAGACAACTCAAGAAGATTTTCTCTTATTTTACAGATTACAAAAAAAAAAAAAAAATTGCAAGCAGAACTTCACAGCTCTAAAAATAACAAGGAAGAGTAAAACCAAAGAGCCAGACAGGTCCATTCCTCAGCTGAAGAGACATCGTTTGTTTATTCAGTCTGTCTTAAATATGCATCTATTAATTTTACTCTAAGTCCACAAAAGTCAACTTGAACTGATTTGACTGACTCCATATTTGTAAAACTGTAAATTCCTGACCTGCCTTCGTCTAAGGCATCTTGATGCAAACAGTGAAGTCAGTAAAACAAACAAAGCCTCTTGCATATCTATATAACTGTATTAACACAAAGAAGGACTAGGAGTCAGTTCTGTGGTCACACGTGATGGGGCACACATCCTGCCAAGCTCTGCCAACAGGATCTGGAGAGTGAACAGGGAAGAAAAGGGATCAGAGGGAACACACCACAGCCCCCTCTGTCTCTCCTGGGCACCTAAGATACACAGAACCACATACCCCCTACAGACCGACTCAAACTTTGACAATATTGGTTAAAAACTAGAACAAGTTTTTATAAGGATTTCCCCTGGCGTTTCAAGAGTTCCAACTCTATTTCTATCGTGGTTTTCTGTTTCCTGGTTAAAGTGAAGGGCTTTAAACTGCCCTAATCATAAGACAGGCTGATTCCCACCACAGTTGCTGTCATTCTGCCCTCCCTCATTTTTCTTGGCAAGAAATTTCTTTATTTTCCCCTTCTAAGGCCAGAATTTTTTTTAGGCTGAAAAATTACAAACGCATTTCACAGTGAAAAGTCAATCACAGAACAGCTACAACAGCATCTACGCAGGGACCTCACTCTCATGTCTGCACAAATTCTCCTAGAGAACTTGTGCAATTTAAATCCACCTGTCTGTGTCCCAAGTGTGATACATGATTAAAACACAGAGCAAATACCAAAGACTGATGGACCTGTTATACATATTGAATATAACAAAAGAACAGCCACACTGAATCGAGCCAGAAGTCTGCCTGTTCCAGCAGGACACTTCACTATGTTCCACCTCCACCACAGTATCTGGGGAGCATTTCAGGAGCTGCAGTGAGCTGTCAGGCACTGCTGCCAAACAGATACAGCCACACTCCTGACGGGAAAACGCACCAGTTCCATGCGCTGTCAAAATGTCACTGCACACAGGAGCAGCAGGACCAGGACAACACCAGCAGCCTGAGAAAGCAACAACTACCAAAACACATTTAGGATAAGAAAATGCACCCAAGCACTGTCCCAAATTAGAACTAAACAAGGAGGATTCAATCTACACATAGGAGAAAAAGAAAATAATCAATTTTACTCAAGCTATGTGCACTTTCCAGAAACTGTCAGAGAGCCAGATAAATGGCACAGGTGAAAAGCTCTGTACTGACCTGTGCCAGTCTAAGGTGTGACAGCTGCATCCCTCTCACCACCTTTTCACGCTTTGGAGCAAACATTTGCACTCGGGCAACCACGTGGCTAACCACTTTGGAGAGCTGAGGCAGCTGAAAGCCACACTACCAGAAACAGTCCTTTTTTTTTTAATTTTCTTTTTTTTTTTTTTTTCTCAAAATTAACTCTCTGTGCTGACTTACTGCACAGTCATACAAGCAGAGGAACTCGTGGCTGGGGCCACAGAAGCCCCAAACCACCCTGGCTCAAGCTGCCACAGAACTGCAGCGTGGATGAACTGCTAATACTGCAAACTAGAGTAATTCCAGTCTGTGGTGACAGCAAGAGATCACACTGTTTAGACTCCAGTCACCATGGAATCCACCTCGGTGCAGCAGGACGGGCTGAGGGGCTGTTTTGCAAGCCAGCTCTCACATTTCCCTTTCTCGTTAGAGTTCGTTTGACTAAAGAGCATGAGAACACCAGAATAGGGACACCTGTGCACCTGCAGAGCACTGAAACGGCCTTTACTCTTTTAACAGAACTCAGCACATACCTATTTCCAGAGCGAGAGGAAAAGGCAACGCTGAGCCTTTGGAGAAGAATATTGCTTTCCCTTTTCCAAACTCCATCAGAATTTGCCCCTGGCCCCTGCAGGGCTGCGGGACACAGACCCCTTCTCAAAGGGAGCCTCTCCAACACCGAGCAACGAGCACAGGGAGCGGCCTGGCAGGGTAACACCATAACCAGCCCCAGCAGCCGCTGCAGCCGCACAGAGCCGGAGCCGGCTCTGACGATGAGCGTTTGGGCAGAGCTGAACCGCAGCAACAGGTGAGCGCGGGGCGGGCCGGGCCCCGGGGAGGCGCCTCCGCGGCCGCCGCTCGCCCGGCCCGGCCCTACCCCGCCACACCGGGCCTGTCCCTCCCGCCCCGGCCCCTCGCACCTTCCAGCCGGCGGAGCTGTTGCTGTCGCCCTTGTCCTTGAAGTAGGGCACGGAGCGCACCATCCACTCGTAGATCTGCGCCAGCGTGAGCCGCTTCTCGGGGGCGCTCTCGATGGCCTGGCTGATGAGCTCGGCGTAGGACTGGTTGCCCCAGGCGTTCCGCCGGGAGCCGCCCTTCCG
>JAWMRA010000146.1:16083164-16101286 GCA_035584735.1 Pseudotriccus pelzelni | reverse complement strand
CGCTGGCCCCGGGGCCCGCCCGCTCGCCCGGGCTGGGCGCGGTGCCGGCCAGCCCTCGGGGGGCCGCCCCGGCCCCGCCGCCCGCTCCCCGGGCCGCGGCCGCGCCAGGCTCGCTCCGGCCCGCACACGGGCCTCGCAGGGGCTGCAGCTCCCCTCGGCCGGCACGGCGGGCTCGGCCTGCCCAAAGCGGCTCCTCCAGCCCGCAGGTAAGCGGGGTCGCCGCGGAGAGCCCCGGCACGGCCGCTGCCTGCCCGGCGCTGCTGAACCCTCCCTCTCTCCCCCAGGCACCGGGCTGAAGGGGATGCCGCCTGCCAGGTCCAAGGTTCAGCATCCCGGCGGGACTTCGCAGCAGGCACGACCTTCCGCCCTTCCCAAACCCGCCCCCCGGGCCACACAGATGAAAAGTAATTCTGCGCCTGCCAGATGGCCTCGTGCGGAGCGGGGAAGCGGGGCGGGGGGGCTGATGCTGCGGCTGGAAGGGAGAAGGGGGTTGCTCTGGGCTGCAGCGTGGCCAAGGACAGAGCAGGGAGAGCGGGGAGTCCTTGGGAGCGGTGCAGACAGGAGCCCAGGAAAACTTGCTCGTGCCCCAAGTGATGTTAACTCTGGCCTTCCACCCATGTGGGCCCCAGTGTGGGGCTAGCAGCGCTTTGGCTTTGGAGCCGTCACCCCATGGTCTTGTGGCAGTGGTGCCCATGGGCCCAGGACAGCTGATACCCAGGCTGCCCGAGGAGGGGTGCGGTGTAGCTGCTTCAGAGCAGCACCCTCTGTGCCTAATGTTTGTTCTCTGTAGCTGCTGCCAAGGCTGGGGGTCACAAACAGCCCTCCTCAAGACTCTCGACAGCAATTCCTACTGTGGCTTCCCGCTCCTCACTGCAGCCTCTGGGAAGAGCGGCTTCATCCAAGCGCTTTTGCGTCAGTAAGGGTGAGTCTTGGCAGAAACCTCAGAGGTAGCGGAGTCATGGCGGGGGGGGGAGCTGCTGCCGTGGGAAGAACATTCAGATCTTGGCTACAGGGTCAAAGCCGTTTCTGGGGAAAGGACTGGAAGGGATTGTGTGTACTTGGGCTCAGAGGAGGGGAGGTGAAATGTGGAGCAGCAAGGCTGGGTGAAGTCCGTTTCCCTGGAGAGGCACCCAGGAAAGAGACTGAGCAAATCTGGTGCTTGAGCTCATCCACAGGACAGGGAGCAGCACTGGTCAGTCAAGGCACTGTCTGAGCAGGGGCTGATGCTCTTTGCTTTCATTTCCTGGGTCTCACTTCAGGATCAACTACACAGGAACTGCTGTGCAATAGGACCCAAGAGCTGAAGGAAAGTGGTGAGAGCAAAGAACGGCTGGTTGCAGAAGGGACTGTCTTGGGAGCAGGTGAGCAGCATGGAGCTGTGATCCCACCCAGGGGTGGGGAGCTGCAGTTTGCTCCCCTGTAGAAAGGAGCCCCTCCAGAGCTTTCATGGCTTTCGACTGCCAAAGGCCTGCTGAAAACCTGTAAGTGTATCATGGTGAGGAGAGTCTGCATTGGGCTGTGGTGGATTCTTGCCTTGTGTTGGGGTAAGTGTGGGGAAATATGGGCAGCTGCTTGTTGGGCAGTGCCGATCCCCAGCGGGGTCCTGGCTGACCAGGCTGAGGGTGCTGCAGGTGGAGTGTGCTGCTTTCCCAGGAACTGCAACTGGGCAGCCTGCAGAGAGAGAGGAAGCGAGGAGGCTGTTCCCACTCTGCTAGGACAGCCCTGCCCTGCCTGGGGCAGCTGTCTGCTCTCCCTGTGCAGACAGACTCCCAGCGGGAGCCCAGTGCTGCTGGGACTGAGGCCATGCAGGAGCACCTTCTCCCAGCAGCATCCCTACGGCCTGCCCAGCAGCAGCTGTTGGGCTGAAGGTGCTGGGAGACCTCTGGCGCTCTTGATCTGGGGCAGTTCTGTGGCCAGCTTGAAGAGGAGCTGAGAATGGCAGATTTCTAGTGCTGATACCTCTCTTTACAGGTAAGGCTGACCAGACATGGGAGTATGTGGAGTCCTCTTTGTCCAGCAAGTCAGCCCTTGGGCTGCTTTCAGGGTGTGAAGATGCAGTCCCTGCTGAGCAGGTAAGAACCAGCTATATCCTGGCACCACAGAGCATTGTTCAGCACTGTTGCTGGGGCCAGCTATGCCAGAGGTGGAAGATGAGGGGACCTGGGGCTGCCAATTTCCTGGATGGCACCTGAACTGATTTAGCCTTTCCCTAGGGTTTACACAAGACCACGTGCATTTACTGCATGGCTTTACCACCTCTCCAGCATTCAGGGGATTGCAGGCTTCTTTCCCGTTAGATTTTTAAGGGCCTTTTGAAACATGCAAAAGTCCTGTGGCTTCTGTTGTCACTTTTATACCTCCTGACGTGTACCCTTGGACATGTACCCAGGATGAAGTGAGCAGAGCTTGCAGCAAAGTGAAGCTCCTAAGCTTTGAATTCTCCCACCTGAAACATATGTTTGTGCATTTGTCAGCAGTTTTAGGGCTCCACACTGTGGCTGCGACCTGCCAAAGGCATTCTTGTTACACACAGGTGCTGGCAGGTGCTCACTGCTAAGTGAACCGTGGCTCCTTTGCCAGGCACTGCTGCTGTGATGGACACCCCCTGGAAGTGGTCCCCAGGGTGGTGGGTTTGGGGTGTTGGATGGGCTGCACTGGTCCTCCAGAGGATGGGCTGTGCTGTGGCTGAGCTGCTGGTTGCCATATGGGGGTGACCACTCCCTGCATCACACTTACACCCTGCTCTTGCCAGTCCGCAGGTGATCAGCTGTCCCAGGAGCTGGAGCATGTGAAAAAAGAGCTGGAGCGAGTGAAGGGGGAGCTTGGTATGTGGGTCTGGCTGTCCTGAGGGGTGCAGGACACCTGCAATCCAGGTGACACCCCCTGTGCTCCTCCCTGGAGCCCAGGGCCTGCAGCTCCATGGGGATAGGGCTGGCTTCTTGTTTAGGGGGTAGAACAGGATCTCAGCTGCTGCCCTAGAGGGTCTGGGGCTGAGGTGTTCAGGGTGGGCTGAGCACAGCCCTTCTTGCCTCCTGCCTGCAGCTGACAAGACTGCCCAGTGTGAAGCCTATCACCAGACAATCTGCTCCTTGCAGGCTCAGCTCAGAGCAGCAGGTATGTGCCTTCGCTGCAGTGAGCCCTCACCTCTGGGCAGACTGCAGGGATGCTCCAGTGATCCCTTGCCGCTGTAACCGAGGGCTGCCAGGTGGAAGGGACACAGCTCGTGGCCTTTCCTGTGGGTCGGGTGCTGAGTGCCAGAAACACTAGTGGTTGGATGCTGCTGTTGCTTCCCAGGAGTCCGTGTGGAAGATGCAGCAGTGTTCAAGGGTGGTGACTTGGGGAGAGACTGACAGCTGGCACATGGGCACGTGTCTGTCTGCCTGAGCCTCTGGGCCAGTGATACATGTGGAACTGTTGAATGAGCAAATTATTTAATTCCTTGTATTTAAAATAAAGGTGTCTTTTCCAGTGGTGCTTGTTGTCTGCTGGGTTAGGAGCAGTGCCCAGTGCTGCCCACTGTTCCCCAAATGCTGGGCAGACAGGGCAGGTCTGTGCCCAGCTGTGGCTGGTTTTGCTCAGCCAGAGATTTGAGGTCTGCTGCAAGAAGGAGCTGGGTGCTGGTGGATGGAAGCACAGCAGGGCTCTGGGGAAGCCTTTCTGGACAAACCTGGTGCTTCCAGGTGGGATGCTTGGATGTGTGATGGTGGCAGGCAGCTGTAAGGGCAGGTTTCTTCCTTCGACCACCTTCATGCTGGATGTGGGAAGAGCCAGTGCTGGCTGATGGCACATTGGCTTCTGCAGCCATTGACTATTATTTACTGGTTTATTATCAGTGCCTGGGGGCAGGCGCTGGGGAAGCAGCACTTGGGACTCAGTGCCTCCCTGCACTGGAAGCCCTGCCCTGCTGCCTTCTCTGTGTGCTAGGCTGATGCAGGCACTTTGTTGCACTGCCTCAGGTATCTGGGTGAAGGCCTGGAGAGTCCCGTTGCCTGGGGCTGGCAGTGCCCTGAGGTTGGGCTGGGAAGGCTGGCCTGCTCCTGCTCCCCTGTTGCCTCTGGCTGGTGTTCCTGGCTGGCCCAGAGTGGCACAGGCAGTTCCCGCTCCTTCCTGGGGCAGCTGCCCTGGGCTGTGTGCAGGGGTGGCTGCTCAGGGAAGTTCTGTCAGCTGTGTCTTATCCCTGCTGGGCACTCAGTCGTTGGGGCAGCTCCAGTGCCGGCACGATCCGCAGGAGAGCGCTCTGCCACGGTGTACGGGGGGTTTCCTGTACGTGCACAGTGCACATAACTTCTTGGAGGGAGCTGACTAGAAGAGGTGCCCTGCTGGATTTATTATTTGGCAAAGCTGCACTTGATAGTCCTTATGGGTCCCTACCAACCTGAGATATCCTGTGCTTCAATTGTGGAAGGTAATGAGGGTACCCAAGGGCTGATTTGAATCTGCTTCTGCAGGGCTTTTGGCCCCCTTTCTGGGCTAGAGCCATCTCTTACCCTCCTTTATGCTGGCTACATGTGCCCTGCCACTGCCTTCCTGCTGCTCCTGTTGGGACGTGCTCTTGGGTTGCTCCATGCCTCTGCCTGCTCCCAGGCATTGGCGTGTGCTGCTGTCTCAGAGCCTTGAATAACAGGGATGGAGAACGGTAAGACTAGGAGGTGAGGATGGGGTACTGGGAAGACACCTGTGGGGCTGCCTGTGAGGTCTGGGAACTCAAGACACGTTCAGTGCCCGGTGCTGCTCTGTCTGTGAAACTGAAACTATCTCTCAACACGTGCTATTGCAACAGGGTTTCTGGGAACAGGATGATTTGGTGTCATCCACCCCCTCACTGCTCTGGGTACCCACCCAGAGTCTGTCTGTCTGGGCCAGGGTGACGCCCCTTGGAGTCCTGCTGTGCCCGTGGTGCTGCCAACCCTGCCCGAGAGCACCCTCGGTGATGGTGCTGCCCACCTGGGTCCTCGTCTACGGGAAGGAGCAGGAAGCATTTGGGCTCTAACAGCCCAGGGAAAGGGAATTCTGCAACTTGATCTTGAGCTCACTTAGTTCCCAGTAGGGATCATGGGGCCGGAAAGGGAAGGGGCCTTGATGACTCGTGGGTGAACGGGGCTGGGAAGCGGGGACACATCCTGCCTGGTAGTGACGCGGGGTGCGTTGGTGTTTCATCGCCGTGAGGTCATCGCAGCTGCTCCGGTGTTATTTCCGTCATCCTGAGGTCGTTTTCCGAGGAGAGAAGCGGCCGGACCTGTTGCCTCGACAGCGGCGCCAGAGCAGAGCCTTACCTATATATATGCCAGGGAGGCGCTGGTTCACCCTCCCGGCATCGCTGCCAGTTTGAATGGGTGCTCACGACATGCGAGCACTGGATTGCATCAGGTCGGCGGGTACCGCCCTGCGTGCTGGCGAGGAGGGTGCTGGCCCGGCAGCCGAGCCATTCTCCCGACAGCGTTTCCCATCTCTTAGGGCTGCCTGTTGCTCCCGGAGTTGAGAAGGCTGTAGCGGAGCGCTCTCCGGGACCCGCTCCCAGCGGAGCATACAGGGATCGTAGCACAGTCCTTCTCCATGCCTTAGGCTGAGCTCCGCTCGCAGCCCCCGTGGCGGGGCTCGCCTCTCCTCCTCGCCTCGCTCCCAGCCCCGACAGGGCAAGGCCGGGACAGGCTCTGCCCTCAAGGTACATCTGGCCCCGGCGGACCCTCAGACGTGGCTTTCCCGAGGTAACACGTTTGAGGCCACCGACAGCACGGTGCCTTGCCCTGGTCTCGGACCTGCCGCCCGCGGCAGCCACACTCCCGGCGCCCGACCGGAGCCGTGCCCGGCCCTCGCCCCGGTACGACTTATTACTTGAATTTTTATTTTTTTAAAACTCTGGCCATGGGGGTGGCCGGTGGTGGGGAACCGGGCACCCGCGGCGCTGGGAGGGCACGGACTTCTCGGCAGGGCTTTGCGAGCGGGGGGGGGGGGAGTGGGTGCCACCCTAAGGGCGGAGCCGGCCCGCCCTTAATTTCAGCTGCTCCGGGGATGGCATTCCCAGAACAAGGGGAGCTAGAGTGAGCTGAGCTGCGCTGGACGGGATCGCAGCGGAGCGAGCTGAGCTGTCCGGAGCCGAGCCGTACCGAACCGTGCCGAGCCGTGCCGCCGGTGAGTGTCGGCGGCGCTGCCGCCGCGCCGGGAGGGGCCTTGGCGCAACCGGTGCCGCGCTTGCATCAGCTGCCGCCCGCACGTGGCGGGGCGCGCCGCGGCCCCCCGTTCGGCCTCTGCCATCCCCAGGGCTCCGCCGGACACCCCGGCGGGACCGAGCCTGACTGGCACTCCTCGGGACCGGAGATGCTGGAGGAATGGTCCCGAGCGGGGGCTGGCGGCCCCCGGCACCTGCCCGGAGTCGCGGCGGGGCGCGGTGGGCACCGCGATGCAGCGGGAGGCTCCTGTTGTCGCCCGACACGTTGCTTCTCCGCTCCTCTGCCCGCTCGTAGCTCGCTGAGCGCTCGGATGACAACGTGGCTTCCACCGAGACCTCTCCGGCCGTGGGCCGCGGCTCCCCCGGTGCCCGCCGAGCGCTGTCCCTCGGCCGGCTCTGACAGGGACTGTTGGCTCGTCCGGATGCTCAGCGCGTTCCCGACATCGGGCACGGCGGGAGAAGGGGAGGTTGCCCCCCAGCTTCCTGCTCGGTGCCACTCGCGCCTTTTTTGTTCGGCCCTGCTTTCGCAATAAGGGCGGAGCACGTTCCTGCTGCCATCCCCTTGCTTGCAACTCCGCAGCTCTTCGGGTATCAGAAATCCTTGGAACAATCGAGCAGCCCTGGGGAAGGCAGCCAGAGGTCTCTCCAGGTAGGGCTGGGGAGGGTGCCAGTGCAGGGGCACTTGTTCCCTTGAAACCTAGCCCAGAGGCTAAGTGGGCTGGGGCGGTTCCTTGGGCCAAGGCTGAATGTGACACGTGTGACTCGGGAGGAGGTTTCTCCAGAAACAGGCAGGTTTGCTAGTTATGAGGAAACAGACGTTGGTGGCTGCCCCTGTGACCCTAGCTGATAATCGCCCCCTATGGAAAAGGGTCACAAAGTTATCTTCTTGTGGTTACAGTGATCCATGCAGCGCAGCATTGGTGCTGCCCTGGGCACCTGTTTGGGGTGTGTTTCCTTTCCCAGCGAAGGGAGAAGACGCTGGTGGGCGGGTGGTTGAGTGATGGGCACAGGTGCCAGCCATGGCTGTGGGCATTGGGAGTCACTTTCCTTGCGGCTCCTCTCACCATGTGCTGGATGCCTGTTTCACAAGGTGCTCATCTTAAGAGCCTTTCAGGGATGGGTGGCTCCTGTGAGCCAGAGGATGGTGTTGCTCGCACGTTCAAGGTGATTACAGCCTGCAGAGCTTGCAGGCAGCTTGGCAAGCACTGTCAGCAGCAAAGGGATTTGTGGTGGGGGCCTGTGCTGTGTCTGGTTATGCATCCCTGTCAAGGGCGTGGTGCAGATGCTGAAAGGAATGGCTGCATCCCAGTAAGTCAGCCCAGCCTGCCAAATCCCCTGCTGGAGGAATGCTTTGTCTCCCCACTGTTGCTGATCTGTACACCCACATGCCAGGCTGGAGGGATGCATCCGCAGTCAAGTTTGGGCTGAAGGATCTACAGGCTGCCAAATCAGTGAGGAGTTGCTAGAAAACAGTGGGCAAGCTCTGGGACATGCCCAGGGGCGCCGTGGTTGGGACCACACAGTGCTCGAGCAATGAGCCTGTTTCCCACCATGGCCTCACTGGTTTCATCCCTGGCTCACTGTTCTGCTGCAGGAGCTGTGCAGGTGGGGTACGTGCAGCCCCACAGTGCCTTGGAGGGAGCCACCAGAGTCTCTGCCCTACCAGCATGGCAGGGGCTCGGTGCCAACGGGTCAGCTGGGAGCAGGCTCCTCTGGGCATCGCTGCCTGCCCTGCTCCCTGCAGCGTTGTCCTTGCTGCCTGAGGGACACTGAGCTTCACACTCCTATGGTCCCTTCTCTTGCAGGGCTTTTGAGCAGCTGAGCACCGCCCAGGAGAGGACAAGATGTTCAGGGAAAAAATGACCAATATTGGGAAGAAGCTGATCCGCCGGCGCGTGGTGGATCTGAGCTCCGATGACACGCGTTTTGCTCGCTGCCTCTCCACACTGGACCTCATAGCCCTGGGGGTGGGCAGCACGCTGGGGGCCGGCGTGTACGTGCTGGCCGGGGAGGTAGCCAAAGAGATGGCCGGTCCCTCCATAGTTCTCTGCTTCCTGGTGGCTGCTTTCTCATCGGTACTGGCTGGACTCTGCTATGCAGAGTTCGGGGCCCGTGTCCCCAAGGCCGGGTCTGCCTACCTCTACAGCTATGTCACCGTCGGTGAGATCTGGGCTTTTACAACCGGCTGGAACCTCATTCTCTCCTATGTGATAGGTACGAGGCCAGGCAGTGTGCTGGCACGTGTGCCTGGGCTCTTTTCAGCACCGTGCTGTCAGCATGAGGGGGTTTCTGGGGGTGGCATGTGGTGTTGTGGGATCAGCAGGGAGGTGGGTGCTGAGATGGGAGTGGGTGATGCCAGCCTGCCCTGGGCTCAGACTGACACACGGATTTGCCATTGACAAGGTACGGCCAGCGTGGCTCGAGCTTGGAGCGCGGCATTTGACAACATCATTGGCAACCACATCTCCACCTTCTTCGCCAATAAGACCACACTGCATGTGCCGGGGGTGCTGGCCGAGCGCCCAGACTTCTTTGCACTAATCCTGATTGCGCTGCTTACTGGTGAGTGTGTAGGAACGGCTCCATGGCACTGTTTGGGTGGTGGCATGGGAAGCCCAGTGGATCCCCACTCACCTCTCCTGTCCCCACAGCACTGCTGGCCTTTGGCGTCAGCGAATCTGCCCTCGTCAACAAAATCTTCACGGCCGTGAACCTGTTGGTGCTGAGCTTCGTCATCATCGCTGGCTTCGTCAAGGGGGACATCAAGAACTGGCAGCTCTCAAAGGAGGACTATGCCAACCTCACGCACCCGGACCTACGTGGTGACATGTAAGGAGAGCAACTGTGCCAGGCCAGGGCAGGCATAGGCCCCACTGTCCATGGACCCCATGGCAGCTGCTCTCCTCCTTGCTTTCCAGGAAAACAGCCTTTGGCTCTGGCGGGTTTGTCCCCTTTGGACTGGAAGGGATCCTGACCGGCGCTGCCACCTGTTTCTACGCCTTCGTGGGCTTTGACTGCATTGCCACTACAGGTACTGTCTTGGGTGAGGGTGGTGTGGGCATTTCCCCTGCACAGCCAGCGGCTGTCTGGGATCTGCTGGGGAGGATGCTCTGTGGCGTGAGAAACGGCTGGTCCCACCACCCCTGGGAGGTTTCCCTGCAGAATCTCTGTCTCCAGCTGGGCCGGGCGAAAGGGCTTACAGCCTGCCCTGCCACAGGAAAAGAGGTTCATTACACCACATGGTGGGAGCAGGGCTGCACCCTGCCTGTGCAGGCAGCTCCCAGAGCAGCAGGGAGCCTTTTGACTGCTGAGCTGAGGCTGCGACAGTCCTGGGAATTGTTAGTGCCTCCTAGTTATTTCCCACCCTCAAGCAACCTTTTTCTAAATGACTGGCTTCGTGCAGAACCGCTGCTTCCTGGAACACAGGGAGCCCTCTTAATTTCCTCTCATTCCTCCAGAAATCTACTTAGTGGGTGGCTGGTACAGGCTGTTCTGCCTGACCTGCCTGTGCCTCCCTGCCCCCAGGGGCTGCCCAGCAGCCGCCTCCTTTCCTCCTACGCTGCTGCCGAGCCCCTTGCTGGGAGCGTGGCACAGCACATCTTTGCAAAGCTGAGGTGCATGGAGAACCTCTGTTCAGCAGGCTCTGTAGGGAGAGGGAAGGGTGGGGGTAAAGAGCTGGCATGGCCAGGGGGGCTGGCAGGCAGCTGCATCCCTGGAAGCTGGGGCTGCAGCCACACGCCTCTGCTCTCAGCCGTGCCAAAGCTTCTGCCAGCGCAGCAGGATGGCTGGGGACCCCTCCTCTCCAACAGCCCCTGCCTGCTGCTGCCCAGTCCCATGCTGCCATCCCCTGGGGCTAGCTGCCCCACGCCGTGCTGTGGAGTGGGGACACATGCTGCCTCTTCTCTCTGTACAGGGGAGGAAGCCAGGAACCCACAGCGCTCGATCCCCATTGGCATCATTGTGTCCCTCTTCATCTGCTTTGTGGCTTATTTTGGGGTCTCTGCATCCCTGACTCTCATGGTTCCCTACTTCCTGGTGAACAAGAACAGCCCTCTGCCTGAGGCTTTCAAGGCGGTTGGTTGGGAGCCCGCCCGCTACGCCGTTGCCGTCGGCTCACTGTGTGCCCTCTCCACCAGGTAGGACCAGCCCTATCCCTGGCACTGCCTGGCCCAGCACAGGGACTGGCAGCATGCATCCAGGCTGGGCTGGGGATTTGCTCTGCCCACCTTCTGTCCTGCTCCTGGCATGCAGCCGGTCCCATCCCTGTGTGGGTGGTGGGTGTGGACAGCTTGCCTGGCAGGCCCTAAGCCTTCTCTCCCCATGGCAGCTTGCTGGGCTCCATGTTTCCCATGCCCCGAGTGATCCATGCCATGGCAGAGGACGGGCTGCTCTTCAAGCGCCTCTCCAACATCAACGATCGCACAAAGACCCCTCTGTTAGCCACCATCGCCTCGGGGCTCCTCTCAGGTAAGGCTCCTGGCCATCACCTCACACACAGCCCCGTGGTGGTCTGGAGCTGTGCTCATGCTGCGTGTCCTCATTGCAGCGGTGCTGGCCTTCCTGCTTGACCTGAAGGACCTGGTGGACCTCATGTCGATCGGCACGTTGCTGGCCTACTCCCTGGTGGCGGTGTGCGTGCTCATCCTCCGGTGCGTGACTCCTCGTGTGTGGTGGTGCTCAGGGTGGATGTTCCTCGCACTGAGGTGGGGGCTTTTAGCCACAGCTTTTTCCTGGGGGCATGCAGCCTGAGGAAGTGTCCAGCCCCCAAGGTGGAGGCTGCTCACAAGAGCCTGTGAGGTGTCTCTGGGCATATTCTTGAAGTGGCTGTCCTGGGGCCACTGCTGGAGCAGCAAGAATATGAGGGTGCTGCCCACTGTCCCCCTGGGCTACGAAGTTCCTTGGGCCCTGCCGCAAGCTTGTCCTACCTGCTCAGGTACCAGTCTGGGCAGCTGAACTCCCCGAAGGCCATGGAAATGCTGGAGCTGAATGGGAACGAGGAGGAGAGGGTGATCATGAATCCAACCGTCACTGCTGCCAGTGCCCAGCAGAAAGAGACACTGTCCTGTTCCACGCTGTTTAACCCACCTTCGGACACCCCCACTGCGCTCTCGGGGCGCATCGTCTATGTCTGTGTCTCGGTCATTGGTGAGTGAGTGGGAGCTGGTGGCTGATGTCCCTTCCTGCCAGGGGCTGGAGTGTTTTTGGCGCGTCTCCGCAGAGCTGGGAAGGGATGGAGAGGGGCCAGGCAGCTCAGGGTGCCAGCTGCTGTGGGCAGTGCCAGCGAGTGCTGAACCCACCCTGCCCTGAACAGGGTGCCAAGTGCAGGGTACAGCTGTGGGTTTTGCGGTGCACGGTGGTTGTTGGAGGACATGGGTGTTAAGCCAAGCATGTGTGGGTGGTCACGGGAGAACCCTGTGATGAGCCTGGCCCATGCTGACCACCGGTGAGGGTGGTCCCCAACTCCTTGAGCGTGCTTTGGCTTGGCTTGCTTTGGCTTGTCCCTCAATGGTTCCATTGTGCAGCCAGAATGGGGTGGCTCAGCCAGGTCTGAGTAAGTGTCAGAGCTGGGGCTGAGCCCAGCCGAGTGCCGGTTCCCTGCAGCTTGCTGGGCTGGCAAGCATCTCCAGCAAAGCGCTTTCCTGAGGCTTTGGAGTGGGTGTTGTAGACAGCAGGTGCTGGCCCCTTACCTGACCAAGAGGAATGGGTGCCTCAGCCCAGCTGCTGGTGAGGCTCAGGGTCTCAGGGAGGCCACAGGCCATGCAGCCCCCTGACTACCCCCTCTCTTGCAGCCACGGTGGTCACAGGCCTCTGCGTGTTCCTGACCTTCAGTGTGGCTGCTCTGAAGGACACCAACGTGGGCTGCATCGTGGTCCTGGTGCTGCTCCTTGTGGCTTTGCTCATTCCCACCATCATCATTTGGAGGCAGCCGCAGAGCAACGTGCGGTTAAACTTCAAAGTGAGTTTAGCCCCCTGCAGGTGGCATCTGCACCCCCACGGACTCCCAACAGGATCTGGGCGTTGCAGGGTCTGCCAGGGCTTGCTGCCAGGCAGTTACCAGGAAGGCCCAGAGCCCTCAGACCTCTCTGAGATGCCGTCCCCAGCATGGAAGTGCCTGGGTGCTCATTGGGTGTGGCGGGGATGGGGTCCCTCTGTGGCCAGCAGCATCCTCAAACCCGGCCTGGTCCCTCAAAGCACAGCTGACACAGCCCCTCTTGTCCCTTGCAGGTACCTTTCCTCCCATTCCTGCCGATCTTCAGCATCTTTGTTAACATCCTGCTGATGGTGCAGCTGAGTGCCGGCACTTGGGTGCGGTTTGCCATCTGGATGCTTGTGGGTAGGTGTCTTGTGGCAGGGAGTGCGATGCCTGCAGGTCTCTCCTGGGGGACTGTTAATGGTGGCAGCCCACCAATGTGCATTTCATTATGTGAACTGTCCTGCAGGTTTTGTGATTTACTTTGGCTATGGGATTCGGAACAGCGTGGAAGGGAAAAATGCAGAAGAAAAGCCTCTTCACCATCCTGGACTGGACCTCAGCCCCAGGGCTGCTGCAGTCTGAGGGACTGGGCACCAGCACTCCATGGACCCCTGCCAGTATTCCCGCTTGGGGACAAGATCATGATCCGCACAGTGCATCCATCCCCTCTCCTACTGGGAGTCCCAGAGTCAGGACTGCGGAGCTTGGTCATGTTCTGCCCTTTCCCCTCGCAGAGCAGAGGTCGTGGAGACAAGTCTCCAGGCTGGGCGGGCGTGCTGGGGGGCCAGGCCTGGTCTCTGTCCTGCTGAGGAGCAGCAACAATGGTACGGCCCTCCTACCAGGAAAGCTGCTTTCCCTGTGCACAGGAGGCTCTGCGTGATGGTGCAGTGGTACTTGTTCTGTCACGTTGCTGGGGTTTCCAAATGCCAGCTGTGTACATGGCATCCATGGCTGTAGCTGGGCAGAGAGGTTTGCTGTGAATCATTCTGACCCTCATGGTACTGCCAGCAGCCTGGTACGCCCTGCCAGCACACGACTGAGCTGGCCTGAGATTTGCATCCACTACTTGAGCCTTGTGCTGCCCTGGCCATGTTGCTTAGCTCCAGTGTCCGTGAAGATGTCCCCAGTGTAGCTGTAGTGCTGTCCAACCTCATGTTTTTGTACAGTTTGCGTTTTAATGCCAGTTTTTATACCTCATAAATATTTTTTAAGTGCTTGTCTCTGTTGATCTTGCTGCATCTCCTGTTAATGCCCTGTGGTCATGGGCCCCTGAGCAGGTCCCTACATGTTCTTGGGTTGGGTGCCAGGTTGGTGCCAGTGCAGAACAATGGTTGGTTCCAGCTAGGCTGTGCTGGGTGAGCTCCCTGCCCGAAATCTGCCAGCTGGAACCACCCGCCCTTGCACTGTCCCCTGGGACAGTGAGTCTGTGAGCCAGGAGCTGTGGAGCAGTGCTCCAGGCCAGCTCAAACCAATGCTGCTGGTACTTGGGGACAGGACAGCATCCTGTCATGGCCCTGCCTTGCAGGCTGCGAAGGATTGTGTCACCAGGTACCATAGCAGCAGATGCAGTAAAGACTTTGGAAATATCTCTTGGAGGCGTTCTGCAGAAGAAGCATGGCCAGGAGCTGGGCTGCATCCATGTGAGATGATGATTTTCCAGATTCTGATCTGGTCTAAATCAGGCCTGACATTATTATTCAAAATAAACTAATTTAGGGCAGATGGATCGTGCTTGCTTTTGGCATCTCTCCCTGTTTATTGGCAGTGGCACAGGGTCACTGCACGGTCAGCAGCGAGGCACCCACACCATCAGCTCTGCTTGGCCCTTGGACTGGAGCTGTGAGCCCTGCCCAGGGCTGTGCCTGGAGTAAAAGGGGCTGCAGTACCTGCTCTGACCCTGGGCCAGCCACTGCCCTTGGCAACCAGCCTAGGGAGGCTGCCCCAGCTCTGCACACCCACTCTGGGGGAACCCTGCCTCCAGCTGCCTCCTTCTGCTCCATCCAGGCTAGCAGAGCTCCTAGGGATGGCACCGTATCCTCTGCTGGGCAGCACCTCTGCCTTTCCCAGCCCACGCTGGTTGTTACTCGACATCTCGGTGCATCAGTTGGTGGGTGAACAACAGCCAGCTGGAGCCCCAGCGTGTGTGTTGTCTACACCAGCTGGCTGCTCTCCCTGCTGTGCCTGCTGCCCCACCAGCCTGCCTGTGGGCTTCCGAGCTGCTCCGATAGCAGCCCACGGCTCCGGGTGCAGAGAGGGCTGTGAGGGAAGCACGTCCCTGGGTGAAGGCTGGCAGGTGCTGGGGGCTGTAGGGTGGGCTTTCCCCTCCCGTGCCGGTCAGGAAGGGGCCATTTTCTGCTTTGAGAAAACTCCGCAAAAAGCAGAGCCTGGCCTTGCTGCCAAGGGGCCTGCGGCGACCCACCCTTTCGGGGAAGGAAGCACCCAGCCCCGCACACTGCTGCCTGCGGTTCGCCCTTGCCCTGTTCCACCCAGGCTGGCAGCACAGGCTGTGCCCCTGCCTGCTGCCCAGCCATGGGCCTTCCCCAGGGCAGCTCCCGGCCTGGCAGAGCACCAAACACGGCTGAAGCACTCCCCTGCTTCTGTCTCTGCCACTGCACGGGCACCAGCATGGGCAGGGGCAGCAGGGCTGGCTCCTGGCTCAGTGCTGCCTTGCTGGCTGTAGTGCCGAGAGGGACATTCAGAGAGTCCCCTCTGTGAGATACAGGCAGGGCTTGGTTTGTGATCTTCCTGTTGCCATTTAAATTCCCCTGGATTTAAAGGGGAGCTGGAGGGCTGTTGGCTCCCTGTGCCACCTTCTTCCCTGTAAAGCCAGCGAGTGGGTACCATCAGATCCCCTTGCCTGCAGGTGACCTGCTGGTGGGGCACAAATCCATCAGCAGGACACGAATCCTGGAATCCAGGGAATTGACTCCAGGCAGATGGGGTCACCAGCATCACAGAGCAAATGGTTCAGCTCCTGGTATTTCTGCAACAGGCCCAGGTTGTGCTGTACAGGCCTCGCTGTCCGGAAGAGCTCCAGGAGATCAAAGCCAGAGAGATTCCTATCACTCCTCACCCACCTGGCTCCAGACAGGTCCCAACCCTTCTGCTTTCTGTGGTAAGCTTAAGCATGCATGACCCAGTAGCTGGCAGGAGGCTGTGTGCATCCGATAATCCTCCTGGCCCTGAGCTCTCTAATCATACAGGCTTAATGTTCGCCTTGCTTTGCCTTTGCAGGCCTGGCACGACGGCTTGTTGCCAGATGGTTGCTCTTCTCTTACTCTCCTTCCTTCTAGTGCTGGTGACCTGGTTCCCACTCGTGCTCCCTGCTCCACACTGCAACCAGCCAAAGGGTGGTTCCTGTCAAGAGTCTGTCCTGGAGCTCACAACATGCTGTGACCACACCTGCACCCCGCAGGATGTCACCCTGACCCCTCAGAGCTTCCAGGAGTACCTCCCTTATGAGACAGCACCCATACCCTCACTGTGGTGGAAGTGAGCCCTTGAGGGGGTGAAGCCACGTTGGTGCCTGCACATAAAGCTGATAGCAGCTCTGGCAGCAGAGAAGATGGCTGGGAAGAGGAGTGATTTCTCAGGGTTTGACAGTGATCTGCTGGGTGGTCTGCCTCCTGTGTGGGCTGGAGGACGAGATGGTCCTTCTCATCTACTTCTCTGGGGTGTGTGTGCAAAGTGTGGGACCCTATATGACACTATATAAAGCTTGCCTTATGTCTCCCTATCTCACACACAAAAGATTTTTTGCTAATCCTAGGTTTTAAGGCTGTTACCCCTCTCCCTCTTCCTTAAGTTTTCCTGTTTTCCTGCTGTGTTTACCAAGGCAATTATTCCCTCTGTAATTCATATTCTCCCCAAGGGATCCACCACTGGTGATGCTTTGCAAGGCTGGACAGATGACTGCTTATATTTTTCACTCTTAAGTCAATGTCCTGTTCCTTTTCACTGCATCTCAAGGGCAGGCCACTCAATGCTGTCACTGCTTAAACCTGCTGAAGAATAAACATGCTGAAGAATAAACACGCAGTTCCTTCAAGACCTGTGACAGTTGTACAGGCACAGCAACCTCACTTGCAAAACAAACAGGTAGGAGACATTTCAACAAACTAAATGTAACACCTCCTCTAGCTCAGATATCAACGCTTCATGTGAGTGTTAAACTAATTTAACTTATATGCCTGGTCTGCAGATGTGTGTGCAACAGTTTCTATCACGCCAGACGAGATAATGCATGAAAAATCATGATGACACATTACTGGGCAGGGAGCAGCTGCTATTATTTACACAATATAAAGCAAATTTACAGACAGAATTTAACTTGTTCAGTGGAATTACCTACCCTAGCTGAGAGGTTCTTGGGGACAGATCAAAAAGGGTTTACATCTCCTCAGGTCCCTTGTTTGGACATAAGAACAGGCTAGAGAGTGCCAGCCATGGCCTTTTTAAAATAGGAAGAAACACAGGGAAGGGAGTTCTTGGTTCCTTCCTCTCTGAAGTGCTCACTGAGCATTTGTTATGTTTCATAGGCTACTCCACTTGTGGAACAGGTGACAGGACAGGGAAAGTTCTCCCAGAACCTCCTCATGTGAAACATAAGCACTGGTCTGATTCAGAGCAGCCATACACTTCACAAGCAACTTCTGACATCAGCCATCAGCTACTGCACAGCAGAAGAGGAAAAACCAGCACCAAGACAGAAGCACAGAGAAACACAGGGAGACTCGTGCACCCTTTTTAGTGTCTGGGTTTGCAAGTGACAGCAGCCTTAAGACACTAACAGGAAACGTGTCCCCTCACCCCAGTCCGTGTCACAGAGGAAGTGGTTCTGACACACAAACTGCACCAGATACAGGACGCATTGCTGGGGTGGGCTGACCTTGGCTGGATGCCACATGCTCACCAAGCCACTTGTATTGCTTCCCTCCTCAGGGGTGTCCCTGCCCATGGCAGAGTGCTTGGAACTACATTTTTTGGTCCCTACCTTTTTTGGGTAACTTGATGGAACAGGCTCACAAGCTGACAATAACCTAGAATATGCTTTCTCCAGAATCCCACAAGGCTTAGGAAAGCTAGTGTCTCCTCCTTGTTAACTGTTAGCATAGTTCTTACCTTGATCACATCCATAGGGACATGATGACATCCATCTGGTCATTTTATTCCCAAGAATTGAATAGCCATTGGGCTTATCTGTCTTCCTGCTGACTTTTGGCCCTGATACCCCATCACTGGAACAGCCAGTCAGGAACCCACATACCTGTCTGGTGTCTGTAATCTTTCTGCATGTCTCAAAGTTCTGGTGAGGTCAGACTGGATAGTTTCCACTTCTCTAAATTCCCTCAACTCCCTCCAGCATTTTTTTTTGCTGAAGAACCACCTTCTTCATTGAACCCTTCTTCTTCCTCCTCCCTTAATAATTGATGACATGGACCCACTGACCTCCACATCCATCGTTTTTCACAACTGGGGCAATTGTGTCCTTGTATCTCTGCTATCATGACCTCAGATTTAGTTTGTACCCCAGTCTCTGTCAAGCTATTCTCAGAGGTGCCTTGGGTCCCTGACTTAACCACAGCCCCCTGATAGCCCTGAACTGTGGCTCAGCAGGCTCGTGCCAAGGATCAGCACAGCGCCAGAAGCTGCTGGTTTTCACTGGGGCCCCCTTCTATCAGCAGGCATGTCAGTTTGCCAGGGTTACCTGCCCGTTCAGGTGTGAAGTCCTGGGCTATGAGAGGTGGTAACTGCCCCAGGCACCTGCCCAAATCCTTCCACACACTCTGCCACCCACGGACCAGCCGCCTCAGGGCATATTTTTGTACTGACTCACCCAAAAGTTGCCTTCTCTTACACCAGGATGACACCAGATTACACAGACCCCATGATACACCAGCAGTGTTAATTAGTAGTATTAAACAGCTCACACAAGGGTGAGCAGGAACCTCAGGAGCCTGCACAATAACGCCACCCACATCA
>JAWMRA010000146.1:16027260-16078381 GCA_035584735.1 Pseudotriccus pelzelni | reverse complement strand
CCCAGAGAAGCTGTGGCTGCCCCATCCCTGGAAGTGTCCAAGGCCAGGTTGGATGGGGCTTGAAGCAACCTGGGATACTGGAAGGTGTCCGTGCCAAAGGCAGGGTGGTCTTTAAGGTCTCTTCCCACCCCAGCTGGTCTATGATAATAATGGGAAAAGTTACTGGTTACTTGTGATGTTGAGGGTTTTATTATTTCAAATTTCCAGTGGTTGCTAACTGTCATCTCAAGGAAAAAATGCAAGCAGAGAGCACTGATGCATTCACAGTTTGGTAGTGGATCAGAGGAGAGGTCTTTCTCATCTTGTATGACAGCAGATACTTGAGGAAGAAGGAAACAAGCAAGCATGATATTTTAACTGTCTGGTAAACCCAGTACATAATATTAGAGTGGGAGGTACTAATTTTCAGTCTTTAAAAGTCTTATCAGGTGCTAATATCAGAAGGTTCCCAATGTAGGTATTTAAAGTAATTAGCTACTTAGTTTTCTTCTAGATATGTAAAAGAGGTGAAGCCTTACTACAGATATTTCTCAAACCTGATAAGATTCTTACAATTCTTTTCCAATGCCTTCAGATCTTTCAGCGTCTGTTTAAAGTGTACATAATGTATTCTAAAGGCTGCCAGGGAATCAGTTGTATTTTGGACATGGGGATGTGAAATTGCACAAATTTTTTCTCTCTATGAGTGATTCTGAGAAATTTGCATCCCAGATGGATGGGGTGAGGGAGGTCATGTTTTGCTAAGTCTGGACACGATAGAAACATTAATGGCTTGTGTTTAGGAACATATTCTAATGCATCTTAATTCCAGCACTTTCCCTTAAAGAATTCCCTTTCATGTAGAATTTCTAATTGAAGCCAAAGGCACTGATGGATGATGTGACATATGTGCTGCTTGCTCTGTGATTTAATTAGTTCTCTTTAGTTTCAGGTCTTGTCAGCCTTGGATTTACATAGTCATGTTCTTTCTTACCTTGCTTCATCTTAGAAGTGCTCTCATGTTTTCAGGTGTGAAATAGCCTTTAAAAGACTATATCTTTTATGCTTGTGACAAGAGTATGTGCTTCCTGCCAGCTGTGTGTACTTGAATGAGCCACAGCTTTAGGTGAGGAAATGCTGTGTGGTCCACTCAGCATGCCTGTTTTCAGGTCATTGTCCAAGATGTCCCTGTGGGATCACGTGACAATTTTATGGAAAACTCACAACTTGGCCTGCAGCGCCAAAGGGAGTTGCACAAACAGGGTGGTTACTGTGGTGATATGAAACACGTGAGAAAGACTGTTCTTTTTCCAGTAGCAAATTTCAGTGGGACCCATGTGCAGGACAAAATTAAACCTCATGGAACTCTCCCATCCAGGTTGAAGAGGGTGCAGTCAGCCTGTGGAACTGGGCTGTGGCCAAACACACGGGTGCTGTTGTCAGTGATGAGCAAAAAGCCAAACGTACGTATGTTCTGTACCTTCCTAAACTTGCTCCACGTGCTGCAGCACCGAAATGAACAGCTCTCTGCTGACAGGCACATATGTAGTGCTGTAGATTTGTTGGGGACTTTGCAGGTCGGGTGTAGAAAGAGGAGAATCTACAGCTGGGCTTGTATAAACTGCTCAAGGGAGGTGTAATAGTTACCTTCGTGTGGCTCACAGTCAGTGCAGGCATTTTTATCTCTCCTCGTTTCCGTGCCAAAGCACAAGGAAGCTGTAATTTACCTTCTGATGCCGTGGTTCTAATCTCAAAATATATGGGAATAACACAGATGTAAATTTTAGGCTGTTGGTCACTTAGTTTATATCGAGTGAGATTGTTTCTTTAATGTAATTATCTGATCAATGTTTGTATACGGAAAAGCTAAATCCTCTTTTTGCTGACCTGCTTTACCCAGGTACACAGATGGTGGGTTCTCTGGGTAGTCTGGAGCAGGGCTGCGGGAAAGGAGAAGTGAGCTTTTTGGTCTTTTCCCTCAACATGTTCCTTCTGTGGTTCTGTGGGATTGCAGGATCAGGCCTACATTCTTGTCTTGAGGGATTATAGTCAAAATATGTATAATCTGCATCATATTAATTGTATCAGGTGAAGGGAAAAGGGTACGTTTACACAAAATATGCTCTCAGATCACAGCTGAAGGGCCAGGGAGAGGCTGTTTTAAGTGCATTAAGTGGTGTCTTTTCCACCCCTGATGTATAAAGCAGGCCTGAAAATATTTTTGCTTTTTGCTTTGAAACTGTAAAGATTATTAAACTTCATTTCCTTACTTTGCTCAAGGCTATTTTAAGGCTCTCTCAAGACATGTTACTGTAAGCACCTGCAATGTAATTAAGTCTTTGAATACCATGTATTTACCTTAAACTCTCTCAAAATTGTTTAATAGGTATTTTAATGAGAACAATTTTTTTCCTTACTGCCTGAATAGCAATTTTAAGCATCTTGGCCAAAATTCAGATTTGCTTTGACTCCCAAAGCTTTCAAATTGTTCTCTCTTCTAATTTCAAATGCCAGACGGCCTTTCAGATATGACAGGGCCTGACTTTCTGTAAAAAAAAAAAACCCCAAACGCAAAGAAAAAGTGCAGAGGAAGCTGCTGAATGGCTGCACTGTTTCCTTGCAGTGCGGTTTGTTGCGTGCAGACTGATCCGCCTTTGTGAGGGCGCGGATCCTCCGGAGGGAACCATCCGAAGGCAGATCTTGGTAAGGCTAATTGTGGGTGAGCAATGAGGTACGGTTGATCCCCCAGGGAAGTCTTCAAATTTTATTATGCTTGTTTTGGAGAGGGAGCGAGATAGATGTGTAGTTCTGGAAGGGTGGTTGGTGTTTTGGCAGGAGTGTTGCTGACTCTCTCTTCTCATCACTTGAGGAAAGATAAGATTGATGATCCCCTTTTTTCCCTTTCAAGAGAACAAAGTAGGGGCTGAAGTGAGACCTGTATTTTACCTTGCTGAGACAGTGGAGTTAGGAATGTCTAGTCAGCATCACATCTTTTCACAGGGTGAAATGTGTGAATGTGAGTAGCACATTCGTTTCAGTATCTTATATTGTCAAGGAGGGCACTATAAGTCTTATGCTGCGTCGAGGTGTTCAGGACTTCATTCAGGAGTGAGAGTTGCTGGTCACAGATTGCAGAGCTGAAATACCCTTGTGCTGTGTTAGATACACCTCAAGAAAAATGAGATCTTATGTTGCCTTTCTTGGAAGGGCCTGTATTTTCACAAAGGACTTACCGTTTTCTCCTTCAGATGTCTATGAAAACTGGGAAAGGATGGATAGATGTTGGAAAAGCTGATTTGGCTGATGGATTTCTAGAGAATGCCATGAGTGTAAGTTCTTTTCCAGGTTTGATTTCTTACATACACACCTCTTTGTAAGTTCCTTGGGTGATGCCTGTGCTTTGTTTTCCAGAACATAGAGAAGCTGTATGCAAAGTTACGTAAGGGGAGCGATGGTGAAGCAGATATTCAAGAGCACAGAGCTGATGTGGAGAACAACCTTTTCAAAGTACTCTCTTATCAAGCTGAATCAGTATGTGTTCTTCACAGTTTTCCTTATAAGTCACGAGAGGCATAGAGGGAAACTCTGACCCAGTTATTAGATGGCTGAATGTTTGGCATTGAAGACTTGCTGAGGGATATGTTTCCTTCACTGAGATGTAAGATAGCAGATCTCGTGCTTGCATTCAGTGTTGCAATCATTTAATGATTTTTAATTTCCCCTGATTTATCGCAGTCATTTTTGCTGTGGTGTTTATATCTTCCAGTTCAGATTTGTTGCTCTGTGATTTGGCTGGCAAGGCTGTTTGTAAAATAAACAGCTGCCTGTGTGAATCATAAATGTGTCAGTGCCAACAGTGTCCTGTGCTTGGCTGAAGAAGAGGGGTAGGTGTGGAGCCTGGGTCCCCCAAGCTGAGTTCATGTCACGTGTACACTTCTGTAGTCACTTAGAACACTCCTCATACTGCCTTTACATTTGCAGTTAGGTGATGAAGGTGTATGAAGGTGGTATTCCTGGCAGCACATAGCCAAGGTCCATATCTAACAAGTATTTGCACTTGTACAAAGTCTTCTGCAATTTACAGCTTCCACGACTCTGCAAACTCATGACCATCCTCAAAGCTGTTAATATGATATGCCATCAGAAATCCTGCTGTGCATGCATGCCCTCTCTTCCATGCCCTCATACATGCTGCTTTCCACATACAAAGGCTTTAACCAGTGGGAAAATCAGTACAAAAATTACAAGATCTGGCAGTGGTGATTTCCATGATGTTTGATATTTTGTTTAAAATCTTAACCTCTGGTGTCATACAGCGAGGTAAGAGTCATGGTGATAGTTATTAAAAAAAACAGTGTGAGAGAGGTCTGGAAAAGTGCTAAAGGTTTTCTAGGGCACAAACAAGAAAAATTACAGTAATTCAAAGCAGGCAATTTAGAAATTCTAAGCTTTGTGAGGAATTGTTGTACCTGACTGAAGCATCTGAGTGCTTTATCAATGCTGTAGAGTATTAGAGACATAGGAGCGTTAATGCAAGAAAATGTAGTTTCCTGCTTTTGTTGATCACACTGCTGACCCCAGGATCTGAAAGGGGTCTCCAAAATCTCCAAAATTCTCAGGAGCTGCCCTAAACAGGCCAAAGCAGTGCCCAGAATTGTTAGTTTGGTCATGGAGTCAAAAGGAGAGGTGGTGTAAGATTTGCTGAAATGTTGTATCATCTTAACATCTGAATGGTGTTGTCCCATGCTTTTGGCCTTTGCACACTACCTAAGGACTGCAGTGACTTTCTGGATGACTTTATCACCTGGCAATATATATGGAAATACACAGAATTATTATAGCACTGTAAGGACAGATATCTAATCCCAAACCTTGCTTTACTGCATGTGAAAAACCCAACCCAGGTCCTATTTTAAAGAATCAGTCTTGTAATGAATTTTAAAGACCAGTTGCACACTAACAGCTTGTTGGCTTGCTCTGCTGCTTTCCTAGGCGGTTGCTCAAGGGGATTTTCAGAAAGCAATGATGTGCGTGCAGCGCTGCAAAGATATTTTGATGAAACTGCCGAAAGAAGTAAGTGAAATCATCCCTTCTTTACCGTTCCAAACTTCAAGAACCTGCTTTCCTCTCTATATGTTAAGGAATGACGTGTGCCCTCTCAGATTTTGAAAAGTACTCTGAGCTGTGTGTCTCTTGTGGTTGGTTGCCTCTGAGATTTTCTTACTAAAAGTTTTGCATGAAAACAGCAGGTTGGTTTTTTTTTTTCAAAGTAAGGGTTTTTTCCTTGCTTCTCATGGTTGAGAATTTGAAGTAGAAGGAGAAACTCTTCCTAAACAATGAGAAGACAAATCCACAAGCAAGGCAAAAAGATTTCTGAACTGAACATGCCACTCACTCTTCTATAGAACCAGCTGCATTTTACATCTTGATCTTGTATCTTCCTTTGTACCCATATGAACTCTTGTCTGGGGTCAGATGGAACAAGAGAAGAGCTGTTACTAAGTTTTTGATGTGTGAGTCTATCACTACCCTCAGTACTAATCTTGCTTCCCATTGCACTAGACTGTGTTTTTTGTATTTCTTGTGACACAAATAAAACAAACTATCATAAGCAGACTGATTCTTTGTTTGCAAAGATAAAAGTCTAATATGTTTATATCAGAAGAAACTTTCCCACATTTATTTTCATTTGCTTACATGTTTTCCCAGTATTTACAAAACACTTTGTTCCGGTCTCTGTAGGCAATAGCATTTGAAGAGGCAGATGGAAATTCTGAAAGGGAAATATAGGAAATACGGTAGAAGATTATTTGGGTTTTTAATCAATTAAACTCCAACTGATTTTGAATTGGTTTTTGTACCTGCAGGCCTTGTTCAAGTGTATCTGAGTGACTAAGTCAGTTGCAGGGCTCTAGCTTTGATTTGAATCATGAGAGCAGAGCTTCTTACTGTGAATTCTTGAAAATGCTCACTGGGGTCTTTGCATTCCTGCTCCTCATTTAATTTGAACTGAATTTAATTCTTTCCGCTTGAGCTCCTTCATTAAACAATATTAAACTTCTCATGATAAATGCTCTTCACAAACAGGAGCACTGATGCAGACAAGGGAAAGGTTTCTGGTGATGAGAGCTACAATTTACTTCTGGTTTAGAGAGAGAAACAAGCAAAATGAAAGAGCCAGTGATTGCTGAGTGACACTTTTGGACTGCTGGGTAGCTGTCAGTCCTTAACTCTACCAGAGTCCCACTGTACCAGAGAGCACCTGGAGAGCAACCCAAGGAAATGGTTGTGTTACAGTGATGTGTGGTACCCCAGACCTGCTGGAGAGGATTTGCAGCTTGTGCATCATCAGTAGTCTGTGAACCAGCACTCAGCACAGTCAACTTTCTGTTCTGGAAAACATTCACAAGTGAACTTATGAGAAATAAGGGGTTCACGTCTGAGAGTGATCTTTTTTCTGAGTGCTTGTGCTTACTGAGTCTGTGCTTTTGCACAGAAATAATAAATTTGAAGCAAGATGTTGTGCTACCTTTCTCATTTTTGTCTGAGGCACTTGCAGGAAACATCATTTAGACTTGGAAAAAAAAGGTTACTGCAGAGACAAAATGGATGTAAATATTGGCAGCCTGTTAGCATATAAAATGACTTCTCTGTCTCTTCTTTGGATGACATATGACAGCTGCAAATAATTTCAAAGGAAAGACAAGTTGTTATGAGCAGATGTTGCCAGGGCTGATTGGTAAAGCAGAAAGCAACAGTGCTCTGAATAAGCAAGCATTCAAAAATGGTTTTCTCCTAAAGCTTTTAATGCAGATGATTGTTTTTTAACCCTAGGAAGATATGCTGGGAAGAAGCCTGTCTTGGAAGAGGTAGAGTCCTCTTCACTTAAATATTTTAAACTTTCTTGGTCATTTTTAAAAATGAGGTTGTAATATTCCAGCTTTTCCTCTCAAGTTTTAATTGTCATTGTTTACTTTACACAGTTCCAGTGCTTTCAGGGTGATTTATTGAGGAACTACATGTTCCTCATGTGTTTCAAGAATCCTGCTGTTTTGCATGTCCTGGACTGGTTTATGAGGCTTCGCTTTCCCACACAATTATAGTTCCATTTCAGTCGTGTTCAATATCCCTTTGTAAAAGGCCAGAAGTGGTAACTGTGGTCATTTCTTTGAAGTAAAATGCATTTTAAAGAACATGAGGCTGGAGTGCCACTGATTTCATGATGTTTCAAAAGAACATTATGGAAGCAGGAGTCTTTTATTGCAGACCTGTTACCTGTCAATCCTCTGTTACAATTTTGGAGTGGAAACCTATGAATGCAAGAGGTACGAAGAGAGCTCCTTCTGGCTCAGGTAATGTGCAAGGGCAAACAAAATAAAATCCTGCTTTTGAGATGTAAAAATATATGTGAAGGAGAGGGGAGAGCAAGAAAAGTAGAGGCCTAATTAAAAATGTGAGAATAAAAGATTTTAGCTGAACCAAATCAGCTGAACAGATACTTTGTGGTGGTCGTGCTCTGTTACCTAAAATTTATGTCTGCTTCCCACGCTGATTTCCGTGTCATTAGAGTGAAATCTTTCCATGGTTCTGGTCAATCCTCTCCCTAATGCTTCTTCCAAAGAGATTCCTGAAGAGGCTGTGCCCAGTTTTTGTGCCGTTCATAAACGACAGCGAAGGGATGTGAAAGCTTTAGAAGGGAGTAGATGAATTCTTCTGACCAGTTTTAAATTGATCTGTTTTAACCAGTATTTGAATGTCTCATAAAGAGGTGCTTCGTGGAGAGCAAATCCTTGACTGAGGAAAAACACATCAGGGTGAAAAAGGAAAGGTTAGAGATGGGCTGGATAGGATCCAAATAACTATTGTGGTACTCCAAATCCCAAATCATTGTGGTCATATGTTGTCAAAGAGGATTTGTAGAAATGCTTAGAATTAATTACAGATAGTGCTTCAAAGAGAATTTTATGTTTTATTCTTGTGGAAAATTAAACACCAAATCCTGATGACAGAATTTGAGGGGGAAATGAAGCTTTGCAAAGTGAAAATAATGATCTGGCGAAAGAGATGTGGCTCCATCTAGTGGGTTAAGGTTTCTCTGGTCTGAGAAATATATTAGATCAGGAAACAAATGCCCAGTTATTTTCTTTCTAATAGTTCTTCATTTAGAATCTGGTTCTGTGGCATTACCCCTGGGTTCTCTGCTGAGTGGTCCTTTGTGCTGCCATTTAAGCATTTAGAAGGTGAATGGGGAATCGTGACTCCCAGCTCCTGTCTCTGCTATTGAGCTGCTGTGATCTTGAGAGCAGTCATGAATAGCTTTTGTGCATGACTGTATTCTGTGTCAGATGAGAATGGGAACACTTCTACAAAATCTCTGTGGCTCAAACTGCTCAAGCTACTGAAATGTAGAAGATGTTACAGAAGGTGCTGCAACAGCTTCAAGAATCTGAGCACAATTTTTGATGTAAAGGTAGAAAGAAAACAAAATTTCCTGTTCTGTGGTAAAAGTGAGTACTGAGACGTGTGAATACTTAGTTGGTGTGATTTATGTGGTTTCAAACTGGTTAAGAATAGGAACGTTGCACCTATCAGAAGACTGACTGAATTTATCTCTCTGATCCCATTTGATTCTAACTTTCATTTATCACTGACAGCCAGAGTTATGAGATTGGGAAGATGGACATGAAATATTCTATTGGCAAAGAAATGCAGGTAAGAAACAGAGAAATAAATATCAGCTTACAAATAGGAGGATTTTGTTAAACTGACTCTAGTATATCATCTGCCTCTTATGTGCCAAACCTGACCAGTGATTTCTTGGCCTCCTTTTTAGAGTTTGTTATGAAGTTTGGCAGAGTTGCAAGTTCAGTTTCTGTGAGCATCAGTCGCTGATGAGTGCCCTTAAATCACATTTGAATCCACTGTTTCACAGAAATCAAACTGTAGAAAGTAAGGCTGAAGTAGACCCTGAAAGGCCATCTCTTCCTCCCTTCCCCTTCTTTCAGTACATCATCAGTTACAGCTGTGCCATTTCTGATAGATGTTTGTCTGCCTCATTCAGAAGTTTATTAATCCTTTTACTCCCCACAGTGGATATGGAGATTTTAATCTCTTCCTCTCTCTATAAATAATGTGTGTATTTGAAAACCATTATAATGTACGTCTTTATCTTGTTTGGTTTTGTTTGTTTGTTTTTCTCTCAGTGAAGTGTGTCCTTCCTGTTCTTTCAATTTCTTCTTTCATTCTGCTTTTTCCAGGTCTCTGATTTCCTGCGCTACCTTTCTGTTCTCCTCTGAACTCTGATTCATGTCCTGTGTGTACTGCAGTGCTTTAAGACTGGATATGTTTCAGAACTGAGCAATCATTTTATATGCCTGATACCAGGCAGGCATTTTTTTTGACTCAGAAAGTCATGACCTTAGAATTTAAGTCTTTTATATTCATATGTATGTTCACATGTGGCTATTTGTTTCCTTTCCAGGCTAAAGTGCTACGTTTGTTGGCCACAACCTATTTCGAGTGGGATTGCACTCTGCACCTTGACAGGGCACTGAAAGCCATAAACTTGGCAAATCAGGTATAATGTGTTTGTGGATTGCAAAAGATGAAACTCAGGCATTTATTAACATAACAATAAGGACTACATGAATCATTGGTGTGTAATCCTTGACAACAGATGGAGGTGTGTTTTCTTTACTTTTTCATACTCCTAAGTTTTGGTGCTCCCAGCTCTTTTTGTAGAGGATTACTTCTCTGCACGTAGGTGTGGAGCTGTCTGACTGCCTCCTGTCTATTAACAGTGAGGTTTTTTGATGATGACATGACTAAGATTTCTCTGCCCTGTGGTGCGAGTCGACACAGAGAGGCAGCCGGGACAGCCACAAACCCCCAGCTGGAACACAAAGAGTAGATTTGTTTCTGTTTCCTCCTTAACTGGGGGATCCCCAAAGCCACACCCAGGCAGAGGCACAGGAGAGGACAGAAAGGCAAATTTAACCTGGGGCCGTGCCAGAGGAGCACAGGCTGTTCACACGGGCTTATCAGGGCTTATCACCAGCAAGGTCACTGGAGCCTTTACAGTCACCAGCCCTCTGCTTTGGGACCCCTTCCTCCCAACACCTGGATTCATGACAACTATACAAGCAGTGTGGGCCACCTGAGGTTTATAGCAGTTATAACGGATAAGTCCAAACTACTTTCTGAGGTCCCATCTGTGCAAATATTTGAGCAAGCACCAGAGGTCTGTTTTGAAAGCTGTAGCTGTGCTACATCAGTCGTACTTCAAACAATTAGTTTAGCTATTGCACTTTACTAACACCACTGTATTTCTCCTGGAACCTGAAAAATGAGGTGCATAAGCATACCAGCTACCCTGAAGGAATACATGTTATATCTCTAAGCAGTCATTGCAGTGAGGGCTCTTGACCTTGTACAAATTCTGTTTCCCATATACAGACTTTAATTAATTTCATGCTTCTATCTGTTCAGGTTAGTGTAAAGTAAACAAAATTTGAAAAAATCCTGTTTGTCTCTGGTTGGTAGTTAAAAATTTTTCATTATCTGCTTCATAAAAACCAAGTTTTCAGTATAAAAATTTGTTTTAAATGAAAGCTCAAATTCAGTTTTCAATATGCTGTTAGAACTTTCAGACAGATCATGATGCATGTGCTCATCAGATTAGGATAAAAGGTGGTGTATTTTAGTCATTCAAATAACATGCTACTACAGTATATAAGCCCTTTGTCTTTGTTGTATTTATTATCACAAAGCTATTTGAGATGGAAAGTGTTCTTACCATAATTTTTGATGAAGGTAATTTTTGATATTGTATGGAAAACAGGAAGAAAATGTTTATTCTAGAGCCTGAAATGTGCCGTTTTAGTGAGAGCTGTAGTATACAGTCTGTGTTATTTCCAGTTGCTTCCCTAAATTTCCCTCCTAAATTTCTTCTTCTAAGCTACTTTGAATTCTGCTCATATTAATTCTAGAATAATCCAGCCAATTCACACATAGGAAAGAAGGAAATATTTCTATCATTGGGTATTGTTCAGCTTCTATTTAAAAGTATCAAAAATAGGCCACAGCAAAATGAGAGTCATACATCTCTTCTTTAGTTGTTCTCGTGGTCTTTTGGCAGTGTGAGAGTAAATAATAAAGATGCACATTGCAATTAGGAAGAAAATAATTGTGTAAGTTGCCTACCTCTTGCTTCAGTCATTGAAATGGAACTGAAGAGTTCAGTGGGGAGAATGTGATTTCTTAATATTTGTCTGTGTTAGGAATGTGCTGCACTCTCACAGGATCTGTGTTCTACAAGGAGCTGTCCAAGTAATGTATTGTTTTTCATTGTGCAGGAGAATACACATCCAGCAGGGTTTTTTTTGAAAGTTAAAATTCTTCTTAAAAGTGGAGCATCAGATGAAGATATCAAAGCAGGTATCGCACCTCTCTTTAGGTTTCTAGTAAGGTCCTACTTATCCATATCCAAGAATGTTTAGAGGAAGGAGGACTAGAATTCCAGGGCTAGCAGTCTGTCACCCTTCTGTAGTACTACATTAGCTGCACTGGGAAAGTCAAAACACAATAGACATGTTTTATTCTTACTTTTGTTTTAGATCTGTTACATTGTTGTTTTTTTTTCCGTTTTGTTTCTGTCTTTGAAAGAAGCTGTAAGAGCTAAATGGTAGTTTGAGCAGTTAAGTGTCAAAGTTGATTAAATAATCTCAAGTGCTTTGTGTTCTCTCTAGCTCTTGCAGAATTCCTGCACTTGGAGATGTCTTTAGACTTCTGTTTGAATACTGCCAAACTGCTGCTGGAGCATGGCAGGTAGGAAAGCATCACCAAGGGGGGTAAACACAATGTTTGGAGTTTGTAGGTGTTCCTTTGTAAGCAAAGAACATGTTATTACACAGTGATGCTTCATTTTAAACAAAAGCTCACTGAGGTAAGGTAAACAGTTTTGTGAGGGAGCCTGTCATTTCTATAGCAGGTGTTGCTGATTATGACAGCAACAAAACAGGGAGTGCAATAAGTTCAGTGGCAATCTGCAGTGCTGTAGTCTTAATTTGGAATGATTAAGATTCCCTGTGCAGTTTTAATATATGTCTGGAATTATCAGAGTGAAATCTTTCTTCTAAGCAACCCTCAGAATGAGTTTGGGGTCCTAGAATCATTCCTGGGAGAAGCAGTAGAAGGGTGAACAACAAGTTACTGCAAAATAAATAGAGGCATGAAATTTCCCCCTGTTGAATGCTCCATCATGATTACCTATGGATGTGCTTCTGTCTTGAAGCAAATGGGAGGAGTAAACTCCCTTCTGAATACGGTGGAACAAGTAAGTGCTAATAGGAAGCTGCCATTGAATAGCTGAACTGTAATAAATTCATACCTTGATTCAGTCTGTCAGTGTGATTGAATGAGAAACATGCTGCATGGCATGAATATGTGAATGTCTAGAATGGAAAATTAACAGCTCTTCTGGTGCAGCCTCTTAAAAATGCATCTGTTTGAATAGGGAATCAGTTGGTCTTGATTTTCTGAAATCTGTTCCTGAACGATTTGAATCTTCACCTGACCTTGGAAAAATTACCCTGCTCCACATCGAGTTCCTGTTGCAGAATAAGAGGGAGCTGCTTGCTAAGCAAAAGATTGAAGAAATTATTATAGGTCTGTATCCGTCTTTTGCTGCTGTTTACTGAAAGCTGGATGTGGTTGGTTAAGGTCTTGAATTTTAATTTTCACTTTTTTATGCTTATTCTCTTCTTTCTTTCTCTTTGTGTCTGTTTTCCCTTAACTTCATAATGATAAAGCTCAGGTTTAAATTCATTTGCTACAGCAATTCCTCCTTCTTAGCATGGACTGTGTGACTGGCATGTGGGATTAGAAACATTTACCAGAAGTTCTGTGTAATGTTAACACTTCGTCCATCCAGCCCAACCTAGTTTTGTTTTTCAGCGTTAAAACAGGTTCCATATCCTTGTTTGAGCAGCTGAATAGCAGCTTATTTTTCATGGCTGTTGCACCTGTAGCAGTGTAATATTTTTGGACTGTCATATCTGCTGTAAACCAGATCCTGTTTCACACAGCATCAAGCCAGGGGCAAGAGCCACATTTACATTGTTCAAGCTTGAAAATATTTTTCTCTTACCCAGGTTTTTTTTTTTGAGTTTTGGTTGGGAGGTTGTGTGTGTTTTTTTGTTGTAAGCTATGGGAAAGTTTTTCTCAGATGGTTCTTAGATGCTTCTCAGTGTGCTTGGTAAAGTTCTTGTGAAGTGATGATTTGCAGTATCTTTTCAGGTCATTATACTGGGAAACAGCTGCTGCCTGAAACCTTGAATCAGCTGCACATCATCTTGTGGGACAGAGCTGCCAAACATTATGAGGTTTGGGACCAACCAGTAGTGTTCTTATTTAAACCAGTGAAAATGAGAATCTTTTTCTGACCTCTTCGATGTGTTAATTTTGGTTAAAGTGCAGACTGTTACTAAGATCCTTGTTCCAGCTGGCACTGGTTTTATTTTCATCCATCTGGGTGCTGTTTTCCGTTACAAATCGAGTTTCAGGTGGCCTCATCTCAAGGTTTGTGCATGGGAAGTTATGGCTAGAATTGCTTCTCCAGCTGGATCCCTCTGTGTCTGTGGGGCCCGATGGGATTCATGCAAGGGTACTCAAAGAGCTGGCTGGTGTCACTGCAAGGCCTCTCTCAATGATTTCTGAATGGTCTTGGGGGTCTGGAGAGGTCCCAGTTGACTGCAAGCTGGCAAATGTTATCCCAATTTTCAAGAAGGGCAAGAAGGATGACCCTGGAAACTACAGGCCTGTCAGTCTCACTTCAGTGCCTGGTAAAATTATGTAGATTATTTCTGGGAGTTACTGAAAAACACTTGAAGGACAGTGCAGTCATTGGTCACAGCCAGCACTAGTTCAGGAGGAGGAAGTCCTACTTGTCAAACTTAATTTCCTTTTAGGACAAGGTCACCCACCCAGTTATCAGGGGAAGCCAGCTGATGTCATCTCTTTTGATTTCAGTAAAGCTTTGGATACTTTCTCTCACAGTATCTGGACAAATTAGAGGACTGGGCGCTTAAAACTCTATGAAATGTAACAAAGGCAGGTGCCAGATTCTGCACCTGGAGCAACCTGGATGTGCAGACAGACTGGGGAACGAGAGGCTGGAGAGCAGCACCATGGAAAGAAAGGGACCTGGGGGTCCCGGCTGATGGCAAGTTGAACAGGAGTCAGCAGAGCCCTGGCAGCCAGGAGGGGCAACCTTGTCCTGGGGGGCATCAGGCAAAGCGTGGCTCTTCTGGGGGAAAACTTACACTAGAATATACCTGACTCTCTCAATCTTTCATTTTCTGCGACCTCTTTTTTTACATATAAACGGGGAGGACATAGGCAGTTTAATCACCCAATAAGTTTGTGTTTGTTTGTGGTTTTTTGTTTTAATTTTATATTTCCTAGGAGAAAAGCTATTCTGAAGCCCTTCACTGGTACAATTATTCTGTCAGCTTCTACACACCTAGGCAGATAGATCAGAACTTGGCCAAGCTGCAGAGGAACATGGCTTCTTGCTATTTTCATCTGAAACAAGTTGACAAGGTATATTTAATACACATGTAGACATATTGATGTATTTATTTGCATTGTTTTCATTTTGCAGTTGTGCCATTGGGACTAAATGTACATCTGCAGAGAAGTGCACCTGCCTTAACCTGCCCAGGCTTTCGTGGTTTGGGGGTGTTAAACCTCACAGTTCAAAGTGCCAGAAGAGAGTTTAATATTTTAGCATTCTCAGGGCTTCTCTTGCTTTTTGAACCTGTAGCTCTGATTTTGAGGAATTGGCTCTTGCCTTTCTGGTCATTGTCATCCTTCAGTGCCATCTTCTGGTCTCCCTTTCTTTCAAGGGAGGATGTTGCCAAACCAAACTTGTTGAGTAATTATATAAATATCAACAATGTAACCATAACATTTTGCATATCTTTTTAGCTCTCTTCTGTTGCAAATTATGTACTACTTGTTTCAAGATGTTTTCCTGCAATCTTTTCTGTGACTAGGCTAAAGAGGCAGTTAGAGAAGCAGAGAGGTGTGATCCAAACAGCATCTTTACTAAATTCAGTGTCTATAAGATTGCAGTGATGGAGAACGACACTGATAAAGGTAAAACTTGAAAGATAAAGGGTCCACTATAAGGAGAAGAAGTGCCACATATGTTAGACAATACTGAACAGATTTGGACTGTTCGTCTTGAGAAAGACACAGCAGAGGATTGCTAGGAGAAGGGTCTCTGAAGTCATTGAAAGTGTCAGGCTGCAGATTTAAATTTTCAGAGCAGGTTGTTTTTTGCACGGAGTTTGTGAGATGTAGAGTCCATTGCTGTATTTGATATTGTCTGGATGGAGCCTCTGGCTAGGAAGTCTCTAATCTTCCCATGGGCAGGAGTTGTAGTAGCAATTCAGGGTGAGGATCATTGTATGCTCACTGCTTTTCATATGTTTTTGTATCCATATGCAATATGAAAAAAGGATGTTGAGCTAAATGAACCTTAAGGGAGCCATTATGACTGCTCTGAATTCCTCTGGACAAGTAAAGCCTGGAGTTATCAAAAAACCCATGAATTACTGAGATGACTTGCAGAATGACATATCTCTGTAGCCTCTTTCTTTTTTATAATGAGTTCTGCCATTTCATATTTTAATGAGAATCTTAGCTCAAGTAATGAAAATTGACAAACAGTCTCTACTTACTTTGAATACAGAGTAACAGGCAAATCTTTTTTTCCAGTGAGTTCTCTGCCAATTAGTTATTCTCTATACATCTTTTAATGAGAGCATAATTTGTTCACATAATATAGAGTGGGAACCACAGCACAGCGTGAACATAAAAGCAGTGGCACCCTAAGCATAAGCCAAGATGTGGGAGCTTGGAATGATGCCCAGACAGTGTATTAGAGAAAGTCTTCTGTCTTTGGTGACAAACAGTTACTTAGCAGAACAAAAATTAGGATGTGAGATGAGTATCATTTATATGGCATCCTTATTTCCTTAGATTAGTAGCTTGGAAAGCTTTTCTGCACCTCCCTAGGGAAGAAATGCAGATCTGTGGAGAAGTGCTGATATGAGCACGTTTTCTTGTCTTGGTTTTTCTTTAAAAAAAAAAAAAGAAAATTATGACCTTCCATAAGTCATTAAAACAGCAGAACTTTCCACCTTCTAATTGCTTCCATAAAAAATGTTATTTCTTCCCTGTGTGTCTTTCAGCTGTGGAGGCAGTGGTTGAGATGGGGAAGCTGGCAGAAAAGACATCTCAACGTGAAGACAAGCTGGGAGTGGATAAAAATACAGGCACTAACCTCCTGAGTTTGGCTGCCCAAATTGCATTAGAGGTAGAGCAGATAATGTTGCCTTTCCTTGGCTTTGTTGGTATAAGTAGGACAGCTGTAACCTCTTTAACCTGGCCTACTTTTAATATTTCCCTGTATTCCATGGATTTCTCAGTATTTCATGCTTCTGGGACAAAGGTCTCGCTCCAGTGTGGTATGGAATGCAAAGTGCAAATTAATTTCACGTAGAAAGAAGTGGTGTCTTTTAAAATTTCTGCAGGAAAAGAAAGGATTCTGAGCTATAAATGTTGGCAGCTGGAAATGACACGGTGTATTTCTGTAAGATTTTCCTTAGCAGAATGTTAGATCGTCTTCTGCCTCTCGGGTTTGATCCTTGACGTGAGAGGGGGGAACCTGTGCACAAAACACACATCAGCCAACAATGAAAGAATGAAAAGTCCTTTGTCCCTCCTGTTTGCCTCTTGGTTGGTGACCTGAGTGATGTCTGAGCTGGCTGATTGTATTTCAAGCTATTAGGGCTTTGTTCATAGCCCTGTAAGGCATGAAAGCCTTACCAGCCTGTGCTGGTCCTGTTCTTGCCATGGGCTCTCTGTGCACAGTCGTGTGATCTCTCCTTGGAGTTTCCTCTGCACTCTGAGGCAATTCTGTGCAGAATCCTTTGTTCTTTTTCCTGCTCGTAGACTGAACAGACCTCTGCAATATGTTGTTGCTTTGGGGTTGGTTTGTTTTGTTGTTTGGGGGTTTTTTTTGTTGTTGTTGTTTTGGCTTGGTTATTTTTTTGTAGGGACTGAGGTAGTGCAGTATATACGAAACATGTTTTAATTTCTTTTCAGAATGACCAGCAAAGTGTGGCTATCAAAGCTTTGGAGTATTTGTCTGAACATTTACAAGACTACCAGCAATTATTTGCAGCCTTAAAGTGAGAATTCATTATATTTACAAGGAAGGAGAAATTTCTCTTGTTTCTTTTTGAAAACTATTGTAACGAGGAGTATGGAAAAGTACTCTAGATGAACTATTATTTAGCAGTCTTTTTGGTGCTGCAGATGTACCTCAAGCCTCAACCCCTAATATCAGCTTGTGTCCTCTGATGAAGTGGCATTTTCTTGAAATATTCCATCTTGTTTATAAAAACAAATATTGTGAGACAGATGTATCTATTCCAATATTTCCTTAAAGGCTTCATTAAAGTACATTTATTTTAAAGTACATTATTTACTTACTATTACATGATTTAACAAAGTGACATACCAAACAAGGCAATGGAGTGGGAAATAGCACAGTCTTATTCTCACTTTGAAATTTTGAATTCTTCTGTGAGATCCACGGGTTGGTAGCATAAGGAAGAAAAGTGGGATCCCCTTCTGGAAAATCAGGACAGAGTACACTGTTGAAAAAAAAAAATCTTGTTTCTTTATTGCTTTTTTTCCCCTCAGGTGTTTGATTCGTCTGATGTTATCAAAAGTCACGGCAGAAAAGGAAGAGAAGAGGTGAGTCCATCTGAAAAAACATTTCCCTGTTGTACAAATGGTGGAATGTTTTCTTGCTGGGCTTCTTTTCTTGCAGACTAATCAAGAGATGTTTTTTTGTGCTGGTAAAAAGTTCACCCAGATGACTTCCCAGCTTGACCTAATGCCATCACATAGGAGCATGTTTTCTACTTGTAGAACCTTTTCTTTAAATATTTGCTCTTTGCCTTCCTCTCTAATGAGTGCATCAGACTGTCAGGTAATTGTAATGGAGGATGGGAGTTAAGCAATCTCTGTGACTTTGACAATAGTGGGATACCTTTCAGAAATTCTGGGTGAGAGGAATGAATACATCCATAATTATGGATTACATAATTATGTAATCCAACATAAATAATATGTTGTGGTGTGAGAAAGCTAATCAGTTTTCTGAAGCTTAATTTTTCCTCCTTTCTAGAGATGAAGATATCAATTCAATACTGACCTACTTGAACTTGGGTATGCTTTTGTTTAATTTACATTTTCTGGAGTTCTTCCATATGTGAACATTTTATGATATGATTAGGTTCATACCAACAAAATGTTTATTTTAGTCCAAGTGCCCAACTTGCCACTGAAATCAATGGAAACTAAAAGTGGACATTCAGCAGTGTTGTGAAGTTGGATCTCAGGGTTTTGCTATCAGAAACTTGCAGTTCTACTGCAAGTAGAGGAGAATGAAGAGCAGAATTAAATTAAAGGTTCCTAGAGGAAAGGCCTCAAACTTGTTATTAAATTTAAAAGCCCTCAACTTCTTATGGAATTAAGTAAAACTTCTCTGCATAAGACTTCACTGTCAGCAAACTTTGAAGAGGCAGTACTTGTTGGCAACTTCTATAAAATGCTCTTTGAGGCGCCTTTTGATGGTTTTTTTTTCAGGCTTACTGGTAAAAAATATGAGATTTAAGTTGTGAGAGTAAGTCTTCATCAGGAATTACGTGAGAGTTTTGGAAACCTCTGTTTTGTAGTGTAATGATTAGACTTGGAAATGTTTTTGAACATACAAATGTATTGAACAAGACATTTTCTGCAGCTCACAAGAGACTTGCTGAGTCTTTCACAGAAGAGAAATTTTCAGGGGACATGAGGATCCTTGAAGCTCACTGGTTTAGAAAAGTTGGTAGGTTGCACTCTCAAAATCTAAACTGAACCTCCTCTACCTCCTCATAGCCAGACCTTAAGGAAGAAAGAAGTGTTTAGAGAGGTAGTAGATTTATAAAACTTGTCACCTTTGGCAGACACTGCCTTAACTGGTCTTAAAGTTCTCCTGCTGCATCTTCTGTCTTCTGAAACTATCTGACATGATTCATGTTTTAAGTCACTTATCAACACAAGCACAAGGTCTGTTTGCCTGAAGGGGTAGCTGATGCATTTATTCCTTTCACCACAGGAATTGCTGTACATGTCCATGGTACAGCTTTTCACAGTTCCCCACTTTTCTCTTAGTTACACCTTCTCTACCAAGACTCTGGTACAGGTAAAATTTAAAATCAAGAAAATAGAAAAATGTTTTTATTAAATGTCTGAAAGAAATGCTGCTAAGAGCAATAGAAAAACCCCCAAACCTTTACTGCTGATCCTGACTATGCATATTCTCATGTAGGCAAAACAAGAGTGATGGAGTTGAGACGAGTGTGCTGGCGTGGTTGGTGCAGGCTGAGTTTATCTCTGCCACTTATACAGACTGTCTTCATTTGTCTTTTAAATCAGCAGTCCTGGAGTTTGCCTTGAACTACCCTAGAGTGTCTGAAATCTGAACAGCAAATATTATCCCAGATAAAGTGTTTTCTAGTGGAAAGTGCAGCTCCCATGGAGCTGCACTGAGCTTTATCCCAAGCCTTGTCTCTGGATCCTCATTTTGTAGTCTTTGTTACAGTGTTTTGGTGAAGAATCAGCGTGCTTGCTGTCTAGAAATAAAGCCAATTTTTCAGACTCTTTCTTCTGTCAGAGCAGACAGGAGAGAAAACAGCTGAAATCAATACCAGAAGACATCTGCTTCTGCACATCCTCCCAACGTAGCCGTGCTCCAGTAAGGAGGAGCAGAGAGGGGAGAGAAGCAGCAGAGGTCAAATACAGTGACAGGAGCATGAGTGGAATCTGTGGTGACTGTGACCTTTCCAAGACAGCATTCTCACTCACAGAATAAACAAACTGCAGACTACAAACCCATGTCCTAGTGGATAAATTAATATGAGAGTTACTGTAGAATCAAAGCATTTAATTGGGCCAGGTTCTCATACATAAATCATTTGATTGTCTTTAGATGCTCATCCATTTACTCCTCATAGCTGTGTGCTTAATTGCACACTGTACTTGACCTTGCTGGGTTAAAATGAAAAATGTTTCAAGGTGTTGTGGGTTTTTTTTCCTTTTTTATTTGTCTTGGGAATATTATTTAACACTTTCATTCATACGCCAACTTAGTTTACTAATAAAAGAAAATGCTTCTTCCAGTTCCTGCTCTCAGGAGTAGTGTGTGGTAGATTGGATGCTTGGGCGTGATGAAATTACCAACACAAAATTTGAAAGCATGAACAAGCTATTTTAACAAATCACTAATAACAGTATTTCTTTACTGTTGGTAAATGAGCTGTTGATGACATTTGGATTAAGAAATAGAATTGTAGAATGTGAACTGCTTATTGCTAGAGAGTAGATGGGGACACACGTGACAGTCAAGATTTTTATTCTAGTCTCTAATTTTTATGTCTTTGTTAGCTTGGAACTTAGCTGTGCAGTTCAAGGACAGCCCTGAAAAGATGAGGGGGTTTTTTGTGCTGTCTTTCAAGGTACTTGCTCTTGCTAATAGTGTCTCTACTTGAGGAATATTTTCATCTGTCTGGTTCTTTTAGAAGTCACATTCATGTTCTGGGTATCTCCATGGAGACATGCTTGTGTGCTCTGAAGGAGATTGACTTATAATACAAAATGTGTGCATTGTTGTCATAATTGACATTCTGTTGCTTAAAAATGTAACAGGAAACTTAGACTACAATGAGATTTTTCTGAAACAAATGGTTTCTGATGTTTGGAGAGTGTATCATTAATACAAAATGTTAGGCACTTGAGTCCTAATCTCTATGCAGAACTTCTTACCAACACGGTCAGTTTTGCATGTGTTTGCAGAGAGGGAACTCCAGCTCTGCTTTACACTTAATATTTAAATAATCCTTTTGTGTAATTGCACAAGTAAAATTGCAATGTAACTCTCTACAACTTGTGACTAACTACAGAAAGTGTCACAGAGGAGAGTCAGCAGTCATCTGTTAATGAGCAAATTGCTTTCTAAGGGTAACATTCTCATTACCTTTTCCTATTTTTGGTGTCAGTTCTCCCAGTTTTGTCCCTCTGACAAAGCTGTTCTAATTGCTCAGAAGACGTGCCTGTTAATGGCAGCTGCAGTTGATCTGGAAATGGGGAGGAAGCAAGTGACACCTTCAGAACAGGTAGGGCCAGTGCTGTTCAATATTTCTCTGTGTGCTGGTGTAGCGTTTTTTTTCCTTTTGGTTTTGAAGTTCTTTGTTTTTTTCACTCAGGATGGGATATTGAGAATGTAAGCAAGGGAATATTTCCTAGTTAATTAGAATCGATGCACCATTCCAGACAACTGTAAATGTTGGAGTTCTGCAAATCAGTTCTGTTGACTTTGGTGGATTTGAACAGATTTATATCAGCAAAGGGTCATGGCAGTATCTCCTCTTAGATGAATTTCGATGTACTGTATATATTATGTGAGGAGTCTGCTGCTGAACATGGGCTGGTCAGACAATTACTGCTGCAAGCCAGTATGGTTGTGATAAAGCTCACAGTTTATTTTTGGTTTCATGCAAACGTCTTTTGTTGGCGGGTGGGCAACTTCTCAGCTTACTGTGCTGAGAAGATTAAGGAAAATGTCCACTGGTTGTGAAGGAAGTAGTAAAGTCTGCTGTGGAGTGATTATAAAACTTACCTCTGTGGAGAACACTGCACAGTCTCACCAGCACTATTTTATGTTTGGGAGCTAAAAAAAATTACACCCCATAGGAACATGCGTGGTTCCTTCTGGACCAGTGGAACGCTGTGAAGAGGCTTTGTCTGAGATGTGGAGGTCTTTGAAAAAGAGGAAAAAACCCCAAAACCAAACCAGTAACTGGTATAGGTGATTTACTAACTAGGCTGATTCTTAATTTATTTTGTAATGAGACAGGAAGGTGGTGTTAGCTGCGACATAATCATTCCTTTTGCTTTTGAAACTGTGACAAGCGATAACTTATCAAATTTTGTAAAACAGGTGGAGCTTTTTAGCCAGGCCCTTCAGCATCTTCAGACATGCAAGGAGATCTGGAAGGTGCTGAAATTAACAGGTAAGCTACGAAGTGTGGCCGTTCAGCACATGTGACTCTTAGGATTAGTCACTATATTCCTCAAAAATACAGGGTGCAGGGAGCTGCTGTCTCAGCTGAAGGGTGTGGAAGCAGATGGATGATAACATGATAAAAGAATTGGCAAAAGCCAGTGGCTGTTTTTTGTTTGTCGTTGCAGGCATTTTAGTGTTGAGGTGCTGTGAAGCGTGGAACAATCTTGCAGAGGGAACTTGGATTGATGGTTCTGGCTTAGATGTTAAGAAATTCCAAGCTTGTTTCTCTAGAGTGGAGTCACTCTTGCCCTGTTCTAATGGGTTTATTACCCTTTTCCCACATAAGGCATTGCAGAACGCAGAATATCCAGGACCACACTCTGAAGTGCCAAAATCCATCCTCTGTTCCCCGACTATCCCATGTCAGTTTAAGTTAGATATCACTGGAGGCTGACGTGCTTTCAGCTGACATGCCAAGTTAGCCTAGTAGAGGCATGCTTCTCTTTTTTCTTTTTTTGGTAGTAAACTTCTTCCCTTCTATTTTGCCATCCTCAAAATCCCAAGGGGCTGATTATTTCAGGATAGGAACACAGTGGAGTCTCTCCTGCAGCCTAGTGCTTCCTTCACCTCTTCTCTGCACCTTGGTGTTTGTGTCAGGTTTACCTGACCCAGGTCTGCTGTTCTCCCACCCTTCTGCTGTGTTTAAGGATTTCCTGAGGGCTTTGCTACGAGAAAGGGGTCAAGTCCTGTAGAAGCATTTGAAGCAGATGGTAACTTCTGTAAGCTGACCCGAGCTGGTGGCCTTCTGTTCTCTCTCTTACCTGCCTGTGAAAATGGCTTCCCTAGTACCCGTTTCCTTGCCTAGGAGGGTTGTATTAATGACAATTACAGACAATTCAGATTATTTGGTGGGGGAGGAAAGGCATTGTGGTTGGAGGGGTTATGCTTTGGACATCGAAGTTTCTGTCCAAGAGTGCCTTGCTCTGTTGTTAAATCTTAATGGTTTTCCTGCCTGTTGGGAGCAAAATTTGTACCTTACAGTCCACCACGAGGCTTTGAGAAAAGTCATCATTTCACACAGCCTGTTCTCTCTCTTTTGCAGGAGATTTTGCTAAAGACCCAACGGACACATTGTTGCTGCTTTATGAATTTGAAGCCAGATCCAAACTGAACGATCCATCACTCTACAATTTTATGGAGTCAGTTTGGGAGCAACCACACGTAGAGACCAAGACACTAGAAATCATTGCATGTAAGGGGTGCATTTGTGCTTTCATGGTTCTTCAGGTCACAGGAAAAAGCTTTTGTTTCTCTTTCCTAACAATCTGAGGTGACCAGTATTATCATGTATTGCCCAACATGCAGAAAATGGGTCTAACGATACATATTCTGTCCTGAAGCAAAGATGCTTAGGATCCCAACAACATTAGGCTTGGAGACACCAGACTGACATCCTGCTCCTGCCTAATTTTTCCATCCAGATTTTCACGTTCAAGGTGGCAAACAAAATTCTTTACTTTGGACAGCTCCCCCACTCTAATATTTTTGGATTACTCCAGGTAAACAGCAGGGAGGGCACTTTTAAGTTATGAAACCTGCTGTGCTTCTGCCTTGTCCTCACTGCTGATGTGCATGGTAAGAAAGAAGTAGAGAAGCCCTGGTTTGTGACCAGCCCAGGTATTAAGCAAATCTCTTCTCAGTTGTTTATCACAAGGGATCTGGCAACCTGCTGTGATTTATTTTAGTGACTTATGAGATTAAAATCTGACTTCAGTAAGTCCTTTTTTTATTCTCCTCTATTTTCTTGTACTTTTCAGCATTAGCCATGGAATCTCCAGCTCGGTATCCCGTGCTGTGTAAGAAAGCTCTCAAGAGTGCACTGAACCTTCACAGAAAGCAGACTGTCATCGATGCTGTGAAATTTAGGTTAGTGTTACCACACAGCTCTGCCATGAGCCTGTGACTGGAAATGCTGGCAGGGAATTAAGCTTGCAATTTGAACAAGGTGGAGTGTGGTGTCTTTGAAAGGTTCTACTTCCTGCTGGCCAAGCAATGTAGCTCTGAAGGTCCCACAGACGTGTTAACTGCAGGTTGCTTACTTGGCATATTCTCTGGCACGGTCTTATTTCCAATAAATTAATCTACTGAGGGAGGAAAATGAAAATTGGGTCTAGAAGAGGTTGTTTCTTGTGAGGAAGGTGTTCATTGCCAATGTTTCTCTGCAGTGGTGAACTAGGTATTTCAAAGACAGTGAAGTGGAGAGCAATTCAGGGTTAAGAAAGCCCTGAGTTGAAGGTTAGTGATCCAATGCCATGGTACATACGGGATTTATTTTGCTGGGTACCTGGCTCTCTGACAGCTGTTCCTTATGCAATCTGAAGGACAACCTGCTGTGTCTTGTTTCTCACTTGTGTCCCATGAAGGATTTTTTCCTTCCTTTCCAAGTTCGTTGCAGTAACCCCTAGGCTAAGGCAGCTGTTAATAATATTGCCTTTCTCACTTTGCAGTGAGGAAGACAGACCTGTTTTCAGGAGCCATGCGTTTGGTTTTGGTTTTCTGAGGGTTTCCTTCTGTGTTAGAGACCAGCAATGCAAATAATTAAGTCCTGCTTGCCTCTCTTGGCTCTGTTTTTGCATAGTTTGTTTGAGCGAGATCTGATACAGGAAAATGGACGTTTCTGCAACAAGAATGTGAGTGTAGTAAACACCAAGGTAGACGTGTCTGTCTGACAATCACAGAGCCATAAGACAGTGTGCTGCTGATACTAAAAAGTAGCTGTTTTGTGCACGCGGTATTGAATGTTTCCTCCTTTGCTCTCTTTCAATTCTCAGCAAATGCTTACATAGCTTGATTAATATTTCTCTGCCAACTGGATTAACAGACTTGGAGACCTGTGTCCTGCAGGAGGTGTGGGACTACTTTGAAGATGCTCTGAGTGTAGTCAGCAGCACAGTAAGTTGAACAGGAAGCCAAGAGATGGGAGATGATCCTGAGCACATTGGAAAAAAAATTCTCATTAGACTGAGAATAATTAGTAAACTGAGCATTATATAGTGTTTTATGTGGAGCTGCTAAGACTTCTTCAGTAAAAGATGCACCAAAATTACCTCAAAAGAAATGCCTCTCGGTTTTTTTAGAGATATTTAAGGCCAAATTTTCAGTGGCTATTTTAGAAGCATCTTGAGCTAGAAGATCTATCTTTACTCCTCTTGCTTTCTACATTCTTCTGCTGAATATGTGTTTTAAATGCAGATTACTTTTTCAGATCAGTTTAAACCATCTAAAATTTGGCTACCAGGCTTGCTTTTTTCTAATCTCTTTTTTGTTAAATGTATTTGGGAACTTAGTACATTACTGTCAGTTCTAAATTACCTTGAACTGGATTCCTGTGCTGTCAATCCTTGTGGTACCTTTTGCCTTGTTCTCTGTGAGGACGGGTGTATTGGGAGTAGAATCTTTCTTTCAGAAAGCATTTCTTACCCCAGGAATTGCCCTTGGCTTGGGAGATAAAAACCCAACTGTTTCCCCAATCTAAAACTAAACTCCAACACACTCTTGACTTGTCAGTTTTGAAGTGAAGTTTCTATTTTCTGATGAGCTGCTCTTTGTGGTTTGCTACCCCAGAATGCTTACCCAGAGATGGAGATCCTTTGGTTGATGACCAGAGCCTGGAATACAGGAATATTTCAGTACACTGTGGGTAAATACAAGGAAGCTGAGCAGTGGTGTGGCTTGGGAATGCGTTTCCTCAATCACCTGGGATCTCTGAAGAAGAGCTATGAGGGCCATGTAAGTGTACACAGGGGGGGTCTGTGGGATTGGGTGTCTGGCCTGAATTTGAGACGTGGATCTGGGTGAATAAACCGCTAGTGCTGATCTCTGCAGAGTTTCAGGAGCAGCATGGAACCTAAATATTTTGGGGGAGCCTGATGCTGGAAGATTTTTTCAAAGCGAGGCCAGAAAAGTTTTGATAGGCAATAGAAAGAGTAATGTAATGTCCCGTTATTGGAAGGATGATTTAAACGGCTGACTGGAAATAAACTTCTGTTTGTGCCGTGGGAGAACCCTTGTACCTTTGCCTGCTTTAACTGAAGTCAAGGTGCTGTACCAGCTTACTAAAATCAGCTGTTGTATGAATACTTTCAAGCCTGATTTCTAGTGTAATCTAATCTCTTCTAAGTAGGGTTTAGGCTGATGTGAATGGAATCCTTAAAGCTCAGTCTTTTCAGGTGTCGCTTTTAGCCACTTCTATGAGGGAGAAATTTCAGAGCCAGTACCTTTGTGGATGACACTTTGCAATGACACTTTTTCTTTCCAATCTGTCACAAGTAAGCTGCTTTCTGCAGCTTGTGGCTGGTGCTCCTGTCTAGATTGCAACACTGTACAGCCTGACTGGTGTCACCTTTCATTCTCTTGTGCACAATCTGGGCAATCAAGCCTTGCTGTAACTCTAATACCATTTTAAATACGTCACTTAAGACAGTAAGAGTTGAGATCACTCCCTTCCAACCTCAGCATCAACTCCCAACTTCTGTGATTTGGTGAATAGGTTTGTTCGCTGGTGTAAGACTCAGATACAAACTGTGCTTTATGACACCTTTTTTAGGTTGCACTGATGTAACTATTTTTTCCTAAGCTATTGTATTTAAACCTGAGCCAAAATCTTTACATCAGTCTGAAATTTCAGGTTTAGAAGCTCCCACCTCTTCCCTTGCTTCTGTCCCCTGTCCCTTTGTTGCATCTGGTTGAATGATACAGCTTTGTCCATCCTCCTGACGACTGTGGTGCTTACATTCTCCAGATGATTGGCCTCTATAGTGAAGTTCTGGACAAACTGGACAGAGCAAAAGGATTTATTCCAAATGAAGAATAGTGAGAGCCACAACTGCAAAAAAGGACAGCAGTCTCTCCTGGAAACGTTCTGCTGAATGAAATAACCGTTACTTCTGCAAAGGCATGAGGTCCTGGGAGCAGTGGGAAAGAAACCAGGAACTCCTTCACGTTGGCAGAGAAGTTTTGTACTTTTTTGGAAGTGTTTATTCAATAAATGTAATTGTTTCCCTCTAGGGAATAATTTTCATTCTCCTGAGCTATTTAACAGTTAGAGATAAATATTTAACAGTTAGAAATAAATATTTAACAGTTAGAAATAAATATTTAACTTTTTCATGAGCTGCGTCTGCTGTTGTGTAACAGGCTGGTTTAAACGGCTTGATTTTAGTAGTAAGTGGCAGTGGGAATGATAAAAGTATTCCAAAAGTATTCCATCTCCTCTGAATGTCACAGCTGCCTTGCTGCATAAATATTTATCAGATCAGTTTATTTTCCAGCCCATTTCAGTGTGGACAAGAATTCCGAGCTGCTTGCTGATTTCAGAGTCATTTAGGACAGGCTATGAGCTCAAGGAAAAAGGTGAGGCTTTCACTGGCACTGCTTCTGAGCTGCTGAGAGGGCTCCACCCCTCCCTTTGAGCTCACCGAGTGCCTCCCAGGCCACCCGTAATTGTTGTTCTCAGTCCTGGCTTGCGCACACACATGAACAGGTAAAGGTGTCACGCTGGACCGGGAGACAAAGGTCACGTTTCCCCAGGAAGTGTCAGCAGGTAATTACACACACAGCCGTAGCAGGAAGCATCAGATGTGGTTTTGCCTACAGCCGGAATTGTTTGAATATTTTCCTTGCAGGTACTCAGTTTGATTCCTTTTATGCTCCAGATTTCCCTAAGGAGGCCAGATCAGATCAGCCACAGGCTCTGCTGATAGTACTCACCTCTTCTCTCCAGGTTTTCACATGGCACATTTTATTCCAGGCTGAGTATTTACACGGGGTTTAAGTAGGGCAAGAATTCCTCTCCTAGCTGAATCAGACTTAATTAGCTGCACTTCCAGTGGCCGTTCCCAGCAGGCAGTTTGTGTGCAATCACTCTGCTTTGCAGGTGTTTGCTGATGTAGATTCAGGCTGGTCCGGGGTATTTTCTACTTGCTTTATAGTTCAGTAGCCCATCCAGAGTGACTGTGGGTTATAAATCTTTTTAAGCCAACAGCAGCTGACGTGGAAGAAAAGAGAAATAGTGCTGCTCTTTCCTCCCCCGGTGTTCTCTTTTCACTGATCCCTGTTTTCTTTCAGCTCGGAGAGCAGGGGTGCTCATCCCTGGGCGTGCACAGATGGCTCCAGGGGGTGGCATTGCACCGGGAGTTTCCGATTTACACATCACTGTGGAAGCTGCAGCGTGTGCTGGATACCGGTTCTGGAACTGGCTTCTGAGAACACCAATGGATCCTCTAGGGCAGGAGGCCACAATTTCCCCCCTTTCTGTATTTTATGCCCTGTCTTTTTTTTCTTTCCCTAATCTGATAATCTCGTAACTTGTTTGGAGGATCCCCTTCTACCCCCTCTCACCGGGAGGAGGAGGCTCTCCAGCAGCTTTCCATTGGGGATACACCTCAGGCCACTTCCCCCCACACCGTGTGGGAAGAGCTTTGCTGTTGTGGCTGCGTTGAGCGTTCTGGATGAGCAGGAAGGAAGAGGGGCCGGCCTGGCCACCAGCACCTGGAATTGAAGTGGTCACAGTAATCAAGGTAATTGGCAGAGGGCTGAAGCTCATTAGGGGATTGGGCAGAAGCTTTTGTCCAGTAGTGCAGTGAACTGAGGGAGGAAACACCACGGTCATCCCTGTGCTGAGCCAAGGGTGGCCCCAATAAGGGACTGCAAGTCTCAAGAGCTCACGGGTGCTCGTTCCACTAAGAGATGCTGCTGCATCAACTGACCCCAACAATGAAACCTTTTTACTTAGGGTTAAAACCCCCTAAAGTTAAACATGACCCTCATTTTGGAGGCAAGGGATATAAATAAACGCTATAAGTCAAGGGGAACCTGAGGATTCTTCCAGGAAAGAGACACCTTTGACGTGATGATAAATTTACCTGCTGCACAGCCATGAATCCTGCTGTGACATCCTGAGGAGAGCAGAGAACAGCAGGCCTTGAAGGTTGTGCTGCCAAGCATCATTAGCAACTCAGGGTTACCCAGGTTCCTCCATCTCAGGCATCCAAGGGAAGAAAATTTTTGAGAAAACGATAATCAAATTCCTTTAAAGCCCCTCTTCCAGTAGCCCCAGAGATCCTGTGCTCCTCTGCTTAACCAAGGCCAAGACAGTTAATTATCCAGAGCTGCAGACAGAAGCACAGACATGTTTCTCTCTAACACAAGCAGCTTACCGTCTAATTTTCTAGAAGTGTGTTAGGGCAGATTAGTTTCATGCCTGTTCCAGGCAGCTGCAGCAGGACAGAGAGAACCATCCCCCTACATTTCACAAGGAGAGAGGGCCGTTAACAGGACAGTGCTGTGCAGTTGTTTGGTCCAGGACTTTGCTAAGGTCCTGGTAGGCAGAGCTATTTGTCCTCAGCCAGAAAAATAGGTTGTTATAACCCTGAGATCGGCTCAGTTGGTTAGAGCATGGTGCTAATAATAAAAAGCTGCAACAGAGCAAGTTCTTCCTCCACACCACCCTCATTCCCTTCCCATGGCGGTTTCTCTTCCAGTGGTTGTCTCCGCCTCACAGGAGGGACGGGGTTTATCTGAGAACATAACCCCGTGTTCCTCTCCCTCACTGGAACCTGAATGTTTCCTGTCACAGCAGATCGAGATGACACATCAGCCCAGGACACATCCCGGTTTGCCCAGGGAGGACTGGCTGCAGCTCGGGGTTACTGGGGCTAACCGGGACTGGACAGAGCAGCCTGGCAGCCCCTGTGGCAGCCAGCAACACGCAATGCTTCTGTGATGCTTCATCGTTCCAAAGCTGTCACTGTACAAGCAAACAGTTGGATTTTTGAGAGTGATTACTGCTAATATCAGATCTGCTTAGCAACTGTTCGATCTGCCGGGTTTTGTGGACAACCACCACCATCAGACGGTTGATCTGATCAGCTAAAGGAGTTATTTTGTCCAATGAGCTTCATAAACTGTGAACTGTCTGCAAACTGTCTGCCCATGCTCAGTCAATGCTCCTGTTCTCCTGAAATCTCAATTTGCTTCTCTTGTGTGCAGTTTGACAGGAAAAAAAGGAAATATTTAAGAAACAAACCCCTTTCACCTTTCCATTAGCTCAGCTACATGACAAAGCAGATTCAGGCAAGAATGTAGAGTGACACCCCACTAACCCCATTTGTCTTCCAGTGAACACTCCTTTTGCCTGCACTTGAAGGTATTAAAAATGATACTTGTTGTCCTTACAGCTTCTTTCTCCTCTCTGATATCTAAACAGCATGTTAAACTGTAAAAAGAAGCTCTGTATTGTCTGGACTATGTTTTTACCTTGCTGTCTTCATATTCAATACAGGAACAACTATGTAGCAACATACAAACCCTATTATTTATAAAGCAACCTCCCCACAATTCAAGCTATGACCCAAAATACACTTATGGTGTCACATCATCAGGTCAGACTCAACCTGTGTTACAACAACCAACCACAAAAGAGCTTTTCAGTGGCCTGGTTACAGGCCCACCCACTTCCTTTCTTTCATTTTCTCTCTCTCTCTTTTTTTTTTTTAAATTTTATTCATTTTTTTAATTTCCCTTTTGCATTAGGCAAGTTCTCAGTGACCACCTTTTGCACTAAAAAAAAAACCAAAAATTTTTTTTTTAACCCCCCCGTCAACACTTCAGTTTGCCACGAAGAGACCATGTTAATAGTTGCTAAGATCACCAAAAAACCAGATCTGGCACACAATGAAGGACTCTACAAGAAGATCTCAAAGACAGAGTTCTTTGCAACTCTCTGTTTATTAAAAATATATGTCTCCTTGGAAGAAACACTGTTAACCAACTACTGTTGTCATGATCGATTCGACACTGTCAGCTATGCCATGGAGTTTATCATCTTTTTCTCCATGTGACTCGATAGAGGGAGACAGGCTATTAGGAAAAAAAAAAAGAAAACGGAAGAAAAAATAAAGACAGGAATGGTGTGACTAGCACCTTAAGGACTTCTGTTTCACTTACTCCACTTCTCCAGGGACCGACATTTATAGCAGCCGGAGCAGGAGCAGCGGGGCAGGGGGTGGATGCCGAGCGGGAATCCGTTGCCAAAGTTCCGTGTGCTCCTTTAGGGTCGATCCCACTGACAGCACAATCCCTCCTGCCCTGCACGGCGCTCACGGCTGCCTCTGTGTCCTGCTCCTGGCCCCAGAAGCTGCTCAGTCCCTGCAGGGCTCCTTGGGATGCAGGAGGGGCAAAGAGGGGCTTCTCCCCGGACAGCGCATGGACAGTCTTACAGTTCCTGCTCGCGCTGACAACCGCGGCACCGACCCACACGCCGGTACCCATCGCCTCGGGGAGAGGGGACCAGCACCCCGTGCCCTCACCTATCCCTGCCAAACAGCAGGACAACACTTACCTGCTCGAGCCTGTACAGTGACCTCTGCCCCGGTGCTTGGCCAGCTCTCAGGTGGGAGCACTCGTACCTGCACACAGGTACCCAGCAGCACAGCTCCTTCTCAAAGGCCACACGAGTGTCCCCCCAGCTTCACACCGGGGTCTATTCCCACACGGGAGCCCCACTCAAGGTGCCCTCAAGGACAGACACGGCTCAGCTCAGGGCCAACAGTCTGGGTGCTCCCAGTTGTCTCACTGGAAAAATCTCAGTGCCCAGCAGGAGGGGCAGCTCTGCACCCCCTGCCCTCAGCCCTGCCAGCACTCGGCACCTCGGGGTTCTGAGGGGACCCTGAGAGGGGGAGCAGAGCCCAGTTTCGGAAACAGGATTCATGCAGAGGTGTCAGAGACAGAACCAGGCAAGGTGGCCACGCCGCCACCCGCCAAGCCCCAGCTCCCAGCAGGCGAGGTCCTGCTGTGCTGGAAGGATGGGCCTTCCACTGGGAAGGCCACCACCGGCACCTGCACGCAGCAGAGCCAGGAATTCGGCAGGGAGCACGGAAGAGAGGAAGGTTTTTCAGTTCAGTTACTGATTTGGAAAATGTGAGTGTCCATCCAAGGCACGGCTGCGGGCTTTTCCTGCCAGTGGCTAATGCAGAAGGGAGTGCCAGTGAGCTGCCACGAGCTAGAATGGGTCATTTCACCTGCACCCACAGGTACAGGGACAGTCCAACATCCCAGGTTTTCCACAGCAACACAGGACAGTGAGTACATTTGTTCCATGTGGCCAGTAGAGTATTTCTTAACTAAACACCACAGACCTAGATTCTATTTACAATAGAGCCAGCTTAAAAAATAAGTTAAAAAACTGGATTTTATACCCATTCAGTTCATTATTAACAAGAGAAAAATGGAATAATAATAATAATAATAATAATAATTAAAAAAAAGCCAACACAACAACACAATATGGTTTTGGTTTAAAATCAGCTTAAAAAAATAGAACCAAAAGGAAACCTCTCATGCAAACACATAAGATGGTGTGTAAAACAATGTGCAATTTAATATGTAGTATCATCCATTCTCTTGCTCCACAGCCTCCTGCTCAGTCTCTGTCTCCCAGCCTCTCTCAGACCAGCTGCTGCTCCTTGCTCTGGTCCCTCCTGCACAGGCAGTACCAGTCTCTGCTCTGCCTCAGACCCAGGGTGGCTGCAGGGAACTGGCCTGGATGGGGAGACGCTTCCAAAGCACCTGGTACCGTTTTGAGCTCTTCCTGCCCAAGTGGACTCCCTACGCCCAGTGGTTGGGACAGAGGAACTGAAAGAACCTTGCAGTAACACAATACCTTTCCAGAGAGGTCCCTCCGGTTTCCTAGTCCACATACATATATATATATATAATATATATATAATATCTCTCTATATATTATATATAAATTACATATACAGATAAATAAAATGCTTTCTGCTGCCCGTGTGTCGCACTGTTCAGAGCTGCTCGACAGTCACACTTGGAAAAATGCCCCTGGAGCTCTGATACCAGCTCGTGTTCAGAGTCCATTGTTTCACTTGTTTCTTACATTAGTCCTTATCCGCCTCCTCCCATCTTGATTCTTTGTTTAGTTAATAATAATAATAATAATATAATAATAATAATAAAAAACGACCTTGAATGGGTTCTCATCTGTCTCTAATGGAGCAGTGGGAAGGTCCATGCAGGAATGGTGGGAACAGTCACGTGATGAATGATATGAGTTCATCCCAACAAAAGAAACAGGACTAGAAAACTCAATTTTGCGACGATCTAAAAAAGGGGGCAGGAATAGTTTTCATATCCCTCCCCCTCAGGGCAGAGGGCTTGGATGGGTGGGACTTCAGAGATCTTCTGCTCACAAGGAAGCAGGTGGGGGACATCTTCAGAGCTTCTCTGGGGACGGGACCCAGATGTAGTGCCCGGACTGGTCCTCGATGATCTGTTTGATTTTGCTGTAAATCTCTTCAAGAGAGTCTCCTTGTACGATGGCTGGAAGAAGAGAGAACAAGCAAGACCTTGAGCACCAGGCAGCGCTGCCCCTTCCCTGCCACAAGCTGTGGGAGGGCCTTCCCCTGCCCCGAAGGGGCTGGAGGGCACAGCCAGCACGGACTGAATCGTCACAGGAGCTGCGACAGCCCCACCGTGACACAGAGGGTTAAACCAGCACCTTCCTGGGGATTAGCCAGCACTGATCCAGGCTGCAGAGCTCCTCGGTGTGTGCAGGGCTGGCTGGGCTCTCCACACCAGGCTGCTAATCAGCTTTGTAAACTGTGTCAGGCACCGAGGCTGCGGGCGGGCCTGGCACCGGCGCCGCTGCGAACCCCAGCGAGGGGAGGCAGGGCTGGGGCACATCAGCCTGCCCCGAGGTGCTGGGTTTGTCTGTGCCCTCTGGTCGGCTGCTGAGGGCTCCTCCTGTTTGCTGCTTCCCCTGCTGCAGGGTGGGAATCGTTTACTGTCAGGCTGGGAAAGGCCACGGCACGGCCGCCGCTCCCGGCAACCCTCACTCGAAGAGCAGCGACGGCCTCGCTGCTCAGCACAGACACAGCACGAAGCACTTCACGGTGCTTCCTCATCACAGGAATATGCACACTGGGGGCCAGAGCTTCCTGGTAATCCAGCCTGCCTCTGTACTCTCCAGCATCTCTGTTCCCTCATTTTAACTTGCTGGCACAGAACTTGTGACAGTGACCGTCTCTCTGCCCGTTACCCAGTTCTTTCAGCAAGATGTTTCAGCCAAGGGTGTTCCTTCCCCGGGTCAACCTCAAACTCACCCTCCAAGTGCACAGTGGCATGCTGAGGGCCTGCACAACTGCAGCACAGCCCCCTGGAATAACAGCCAGCAGCTCTGAAGCTGCTGCCCAGGACAGATCTGGGGAAGGTTCTTACCATGTTTCTATCCAGACATTTTTTCATATGAGATCAATTTTTGAAAAAGGTTCTGCTTGGAATTTTTCCCAGTAGCTGCTAGGTGGGTAATACAGGGTTTGGCAGGATTATGACTCCTCAGCTTTAGAATAAATAGTTACTGCTCTGGAGAAAAGATGGAAGACCAGTTCCTCTGCGTCTTCGCCTGCCCATGATTTTCCAGAATTAATCATATTACAAACATTAGTTCCTTAATGCACAAGGATGCCTGTGTCATGAGCAGCTCATCTCCACAGGCACAAAGTGCCAGCAGCCTCAGACTGGCTCTTCAGCAAAGACTACTTAGGAAGCCAGCCAAACTTCCAGTCTTTTTTGGGAGATGTTTTGTAATAACTCAGGACAGTCTCCACTATTTAGGTCACTAATTTTTTATCTTTCCTCTTTAAAAATGACACTTCTCTCTTTTTGAAAATGCTCCCCTTTTCCCCAGGCAGGGAGTTTGTTTCCTGTAGACTTGTAGCATACTGAGTCTCTGCTGTGCTTCCCCTTTGGTAGTATTAAAGTTGGCAATAAGCTTTCACAAACTCAGAAAATCCTGCCTGACAACTTGTCTCCTTCTCTCCAGCTGGTTTACTCTTATCCACTGATCTTGGAGCAGTCCCCTTGCAGAGCCCTCCTGGCAAAGTGCCATTTCTTTTTTGCTTTGATGAAGCTGGACGTTTTCCCATGACCCTGCTCTGAGACAGTGCTGGTAGAGAGGTCACAGCTGTCAGATGGAAAAATTAAATAAATCAGATACAAAGCCTGCTCAGGACACTCACCTGTAAAATATTCTCCAAATTCTTGCTCAAGTTTCATGGCTTTATCAAAGACCTTGTTGGCCTGTTCATATGTCTGTCTCCGGTTCATCTCCCTGCCATGCACAAAAAACCAGAAACTTGTAGTTCTTTTTCTTAGCAACGAACAGAAGCAAAAATAGCCCACAGAGCCACAGTGCCTGGGAATCCTGTGCTCACAGGAATGGAAGCTGTGCAGGACCCAGCTCTCAAAGGCAGGGCCCTTCCCCACGTGCTCCAGGCTGCCTTGGCACATCATCACAACTTCCAACAGTTCTTCCCATTGCCACCACCTCCCGCCCTTCACCATAGCATGGAAGTGAACTCAAATCCAGACAATTCCCTGAATTCGCAAGACCACTGCAGAAGTCTCCCTGCTTTAGCAGAGCCTGTCACCTTCTTCATAAGACACCCAAATAAGCAAATTGACACATTCTGACTTGAGAAGGGGTTTTTCCAGCAGTCTCTTCTGATCTCGGAGTCAATCTCAAGTTGTCAAACCTCCTCACAGATATTGTTCTCTGCTGCTCAGAAGAGTTTCAAGCTCAGCTCTTACATCCTTTCCAACCTGCACTACCCAGGGCCAGAACAACAGGAGAGGCAGAAGGTCCCCCTCAGGCACACAGGAAGCATTTCCTCTCTGTGCCCCAGGGCTGTCCAGGCTCAGCCACCATCCAGCTGTGATCCAGCACTACAGGCTCTCAACAGCTCTTCTGGGCCCAGGTGAGCAGTTTACACCAGGCACATTGGGCAGCATTTTTACACTTCCCATGGATGATCCTCTTTGGGACGAATGAAGGGCTTTAAGCCAGAGAAATCCACGAAGCCTGGATACACTACGGCATTAGACGTGGAGGGACGCCACACAGGCAGCAGCGGGCCCAGCTCCTACTAAGGGACAAGTTCAGCACCAAAAGCAACCTCTGCTGCTTTCTAAAAAGCAAAGGCAGCAGACACATCCCCCCAGCGTGCCAGAGCTCCTCGCCCTGGCACGGCACAGAACACAGTGCTGCACTTACATGAGAGCTTCAATGGATTTTGGTTTGATGAAAATGGCAATGGGATACAGTTGTGCTTGTCGCAACCTCTTGATAGCATTGCCAGACACATCCAGGATGCAGTGTTTCCCCTGGAAAGAAGACAGCTGGGATCAGACCTGCCCACACAGTCTACCCTGTGCAGAAAACAGCTTGCTCACACAGATGTGCTTACAAAGCAGAGGAGCCACAGGGATGAAACCCAATTCCTGAGGCACGAGCCAGCTCCCAGTGGCCTCCCATTCCCGTGAGGGCAGGACAGTACCAGTGCAAAGGAACTGAATTTTTGCCTGGACATGTGAAATGATTTACAAGCCCTTGGTAACTCCAGCACTCCTGCAGAGGAATGCAGCTGCTTTGAGGGCAGTCAGTGCTGGGCTTTTGGGCGGAGTCTGGATGACAAAGGTATGACACTGGAGTAACACGGCTGAGAAAAGCAGCCACATGGCTTGGCAGGACTCAAGGGAGGAGAGGCTCGTGCCACACTCGCTTAATGTGGTTACAGCCCTTCACTAACAACACAGGGAAAGGAGGGGAACTGCCAAACGTGTACAGGCTCAGGCTGGATGTGTCCTGGTCCCAGGAATGCCACCTGACACTCACCCTCTCTGCTACTGCTCGCACTGACTGAATGCTGGTCCCATAGAGATTGTCATTGAACTGCCCAGCCTCTATGAACTTGTTGTCCTGGATGTCTTTCTCCATCTGTTCCCGGGATACGACAAAGTGGTAGTCCTGCCCGTCCACCTCGTTGTCGCGCCGAGGCCTGGTAGTGTCTGGAGGAGAGTGGGCACCAAGAGTGAACCTGGAGTGACACATGCCAACCCAGGAGGGGGAGAACCCACCTGTGCTCCCAGCCCCCTCCCCATGCCGTGGGTGAGACCCCACAAGAAGCAGAGCCTCCACCCTCCCCTCCCTCCAGCAAGGGCACCGAGCATGCCAGCCGGGACTTACGGGGCACGCAGGAACCAAACTTGTGTGGGAATTCCGAGATGAGGTCATCGTTAATTCGGTCCTTTGTCGGCCCCAGGATGATCACCGGCCTCGCGTAGTGAACTGCGAACAAAAGCCACAACCTGAGGCCCCACCTGTGCTGCGGGCAGCTGACCCTACTGCCACCTTTGGCTTCGACCTGCCCTCTCCCTCCTGGCAGCGGGTGCTCTTGCTCACATGGGCACCCAAAGGGGCCTCCTCCGTGCGAGTTTATCTCCTCCTGGTCACGGTCAACATCTCCTTCCCATCTGACCCAAACCATCTGCGTGGCCCTGGGGAGGGTGCTGCAGGTTCTCCAGGGTCGCGGATCAGCAAAGCTGCTCCCTTGCTTGGGGCAGGAGCCAGGCAACCAGGACAGCTGGGCGAGGATGCCACGGAGCTGGGGGAGTGATGGGAGCCTAAAAGTCAGATCCAGCTTCTGGCAAGGAGAGACCACCGAGGCTGGGATTATTCAGCCTGCAAAAGGGTCTGCAGGGATTGAGCATCAAGCAGGGTCACAGGCTGAGGGCTGGGGGAGAGGGGTTGCTCTGCAGCAGGGACCTTGTCTGAGGCAGGAAGGAATAATCCTGTCCTCAGCTGGGGACTAGAGCCCAGCTCAGTTTTAGCTCTGGATCTCTCCCTTGGTCTTGCAGACCACGTCACAAGTCTTTTCTGTTGATTGAAAAGGGGCAGTCGAGGCCGGGGAGAGCCCAGCGAGGCAGCCGCACTCCTGGCTCTCCTGCTGCACGCAACACACACTGCCCTTGTGTTCACCCGGCATCGTGCTGGGATGGCAGGAGGGAGGAGGGCACCCCGGCCACCCTGGCTGTGCTGGGGACACAGGTGGCCACGCTGGAGCGGGACTGGGGCAGCTCAGCACCAGGACTTACTTTCTTGCCGTGTCACCGGCTCGTACGACAGGATGGTGTCCTCTTGTCCTTCTGCAACAGAGCCAGGGAGAGGCAGGTGAGTGCTCACAGCAGCTCTCCAGCCCCTCCGCACCCATGAGGAGCTGACTCCTGCCCCTCCAGCCTCCTGCAACTCTGGGGACACTCCAGGCTGCCCACATCATTCCACCCATGGATTTGGAGCATGACAGGCATGCAGTTACCAGCTCTTGAGGCACTTTAATTATTCACATCTCAGCTCTGGTTCAAGCCTCCTCTTTCCCTCCCCACCACTGCAGGCTCTGGGCCCACTGGAATGTAGTATCCTCCCTGCAGGGTGGATGGCAGGTATGCTGCAGGTATTTAGAGGACCTTCTGGGGCCAAAGCGAGCATCTGCTGCAGCTGGATCCCATGTTCTTGTACAGGCTTGGGCTCCAGGAGTCACCTATGCTACAGATCTGGCCTCTGGCCATCGCTTCCTGCAGCAGACACCAAGGCTGGGTGACCACCACGGACTGGGAACACGCCACCCGAGGTTGGAGCACAGCCCTGCATCCAGGAGTGAGCAGTGGAGCAGGCAGGTTTGTTCCTGCCCCCCAGCCCCTGCTCTCCCTGGCTCCCAGGAGGGAGCTGGCCGCAGCATGTGTGTCACCAGCAGGAAGGACCAGCCTCCGAACAGAACCACCACTGGGACAAGACGAGATGGAAGTGCCAGAACGTGCACACTCATTACAGGGACACACACACACACACGAACACGGGCTGGGAGAGCAGGTGAGACACACTTACTGGAACTGCTCTCGCTGTCACTGGTGTTTGATGTCACGCCCTCTGCAAAGCAACCAGAGAGATCCCCTTCAGAAGGAGCAAGGGCGGGAGGCACGGGGGCACCCCGGCTGTCACCCAGCACTACTGATCCAGGGCAGGACAGCACTGGCCTCCCAAAAAACCTGTGCCCCAGCACCCACTGGGACGAGTCTGTGCCACATGGGCAAGGGCGGCATCTTTCACCCTTTTCTGGGGAACGGGGGACATGCAGGGGGATGCTCGGCTACTTAGGGAGAAGGCAGGGAAGCCAGGAGGGCTTGCCTGGCAGATGTGAGCAGACGTGGTGGCACTGGGCTTCCCAGACAGAGGGAAGGTGGAGTGCACAGGGAGGAGGGTGCTGGCAGGGGGAGCAGGTGCAGCATGCACACAGCAGGCAGGGAGGGCACGGCTCCATTCCGGCACAGGGAGAGGGGAGCCTACCTCTGGGGACGGGACTGGGACGCACAGAGACAAGACAGTGACAGGATGGGACAGAGTTTGGGGCTTTGCTTGCACAGGCTGATCCTAGTGCTGCGACCACCCCACAGAGGCTTGCTGGCCACTGCCTGCCCCAGGCAGGCTCTGCCCTGGTCAGGGGGTGATGAGCTTAGTGGGGACTCATGCCCAGCTGGGAGGGCCATGGGGCTCCCGCCAGTGCTGTTTTGCAGCTCTGGGTAGTGGCAACCCAGAGGAAGGTGGGAACACTTCAAAATGCTGTCACCAACCCCACTCAGAGCAGGCCTGTCATGGTCTCCTTCCACACACACTGGTAGTGGCTCCGAGTGTTAAAGCAACAACCAGCCCAGTCAGGAGCAGGATGAAGAAGAGGATGAGGAGGTACAACTCACCCTGGGTGCAGCAGGCAGCCCTCAGCTGAGTGCACTTAGGGCATGGCCAACACCCCCAAACAAGCTCCCCCATCCTGTCCCACGTGCAGCACTGGCACCTCAAGCCTCGCAGCCTCTGCCAGCACCCGTGGGGCTCCTCCTGCCCCACACCCAGAGAAGCACAGCTGCCCCAGCCAGAGCCCGGCCATTCCCCAGGCACCGTCAGCAACAGAAAGGGAACAATGCACATTGGAATTCAACTTACTCAGGTTCTTTGCTCCATAATAATCGTCACTTAACCCAGGGAAGTCCTGATTTCACAGACAGCAAGAAGGGAGAGAGGGGGAGAGAAGAGAGCGCAGGAAAGGGGAGTCAGAGGGATGGGGGAGACAGAGCCAGACCAGCATTAGTGACAGGAGTGCAGAACGGCCCAGAGCTGCAACTGCAAGTGAGATTAAATGTTTTCGGAGCTGACACCATCAGCCCACTGCCAACGTCTTGCCTTGTGCAGTTGGACCCCCCCACCGAGCTCACCCTCTCTGCCACAGAGCCCCCAAGGGCCACCCTGGGTCTGGGGAGGGCAGGGCAGCCCCGGCAGCATCGGCTGGCACTGAGCAGTTGCAGCCCCGAGCTGCTGACACAGGGCAGGGGGAGCCAAAGTGTTTCTCCTTGAGGAGCCTAATGGCAGGGCACAGCGGCTCTGTCCTCCCCTGGCACAGCCTGGCCACTCTGGGGCCAGGCACAGCAAGCCAGTCCTAGAACACGTGGCAAGGGGACATGTTTTTCCCCACCTGCATGTGTCAGCTGCCCCACACCCCAGTGCTTGCACGGGCTCCCCCTGCAAGTTGGGATGGACAGTGGCAGAGCACCAGGAGGGAGCTGGCTGTGGGTCTGTGACACAAGCTGAAAGAATGTGGCCTGCCTCATCCCCCTGCTGTGTGTCAGCTCACTGCAGGGCTGGCCAAAAGCAGGGCCTCAGCAAGCCCCCAGCGTCAGCATGGAGCTGACTGGAGTCCAGCCATGTGGAGGCACTACTAGAGATACCCAGACACACAGACATAACCTTCAGCACAGGCCAGAGGCTTGTGCTGGCTGCTAAGATCACTGGAAGCTGGCACCAGCCTGGCACGGACAGCAGAGGGATGCAGGCAGTACCCAGGGCAGCCCAGCAGCAGCTCCTGCCTCTGTATGACACCCAAGGCAGCCCCAGAGGGGAGGGGATGTGCTTGCTGTGCTGGCACCGGGGCAGAGACACTGCTCTGCCTTCTCCAGAGGTGAGGGCTGCCACAGTTTGGATGCTTGATGAAGGAGTGGATGCAGTTTACCATCTGGGAGGACGGGCTGGGTTTGGTGAGCAGCTCCAGTGTTGCCCACATAAGGGCCTGGGGCAACAAGCTTAATGTCCTGCCTTTGCTAAGAGTCCCAGGGTGCCGCCAGACAAGATCTGGGGACTCCCCAATGTCTGCAACCAGCTGCCAAAGATGTGCCTCAGGTGGGCTGTCCCTCCACCAGCAGGGTCACGGCTGCCCCGTGCACACAGGGAAGGGCTCTCCAGTGGGAATACAGAGCTGCAAGTCACTTCTAGGGGAGGTGGAGCTGGAACCTTCCTAGGCCCTCAGCTCTGCCAGGAACAGGAGAAGCTCTGCAGGAGGTAGCCAGCCCCTCGCTGGGAGGGAAGCAGCCCTTGGCAGGCGGAGGGAGGGAGCAGAGCCCGCAGCAAAGGGTGGAGAGCAGGGGGAGGCAGAGCAGGGAGTCAGGTGGGTGTAAAGTCGGATGAAAAGATGAAGACATTGAACATGAGAGAAAGGAAGGGAGTGCCAGCCTGCAGCCGTTGCTTTCCTTTCAAGCTCCGGTCTCTCCCTAGCTGCTGGCACGATTGTGGAGCACAGTCCCGAAATCCAGGCAGATGCCGGGACCTCTGGCTATGGAAACGTGCTGAATCTCTCCCCTCAGGGCAGGGCACCTGAGAGTTGCAGGCTTGCCCTCTCTGGCCAGCGGCTACTTACGTTCCTGTCCGCTGCTCTCCTGGGCCAGGTTCTCTTTGCTCTTGTAAAATGGAAACTTTCGAGAGAGGCGGAAACTCTTTTTACGTTTCGTTTTGATCGACTGAAGAACACGGAGATGGAAGGGAGGACAGAAAAAACAATGGTGTTTACCGCATGTGGGGGAAATTAAAATGAAGAGACAATGAGGAGCTGTGTCAGGGCAGTTACCCTCAAATGAAATAATGGAGATTACATGAGAACTGTAATGCAGGAAAAAAATTAAGCATGGAGAAAAACATGTGGAAGGGATGCTGGGAAGCTGACGGGGTGATCAGCAGCTCTGCAGGGGTAGCCAGGCCGTTCTCCCTTCCTTGTTGGCATGTTAAGCACTGCTCATGAGGTGTGAGGGCAGCTACCTTCATGAGCTGTTTGCAGGCAGCTCCCAGCCACAGGCTCTGCTACCCCACCACTCCAACCAGGAGTCCTTCCCCAGTACTTCTGCACCATCCTGGACTCCTCTGCTCAATCCCTACACAGTCATGGGGGGTTTGTGCCAAGCAGATGTGGGCCTGGGGCAGGTCCAGTGACACTGCTCTTTGCTTTGGGATTGTTCCAGCTGCCCCACTGGAAGCTCTGGCTGCTGGACTCATCCTACCCTTGCTAGTCACCTGCTCCAGGTGCCCCGCTGAGCTCCAGATCGGCACTTACCCTGTTGGACTCAATCATGCCAGTCCTGGCGTGGAACTTCACTGTTTTCAATCGTGCTCTCTCCTTCTTTTCCACCCTGACCAGAAGTTAAAGGGGAGAAAGAGCTGTTAGTCCCATGCATGTGCCCTCCATGCTGCCCACATGGCTCCTCAGGCAGCTCCAGGCACCCTCAGGTGGTGGCCCCATTGGCAAAGGGCAGCTCCTTCCCAGGGAGGGACAGATATGGAGCTGCCTGCCCAGGGTCTGGCCCAGGCCAGCGGCTACAGGAGCAAGACAGGGGACAAGCAACCAGCCTTCCCAGAGGGATGGGGGACAGACATGAGGCTGGCTTTGCAGACCTGAAGGCAAGGCCGGCCAGCTCCTCAGCTGTCTGTGACTTCCCACCTCACAGGACCTGGCTCGCAGAGCTGGGCGGATTGACAGAGGACACAGGGACGAGTCCACAGTCACTCCTGCCCTGCACGCTGCACAGCCTCGGAGGGGCAGTGCACTGGAGATCCCAGCCTGAGCAGAGCCCTGAGGGCTGCAGGGCTCACAGAAGTTGGGAGGCTCCAAGAGGCACCATGTGTGACAGCTCCTGCTGACAGACACTCACCTCTTCTTGCTGGGGATGACCCCGATCTGCTCGCTCTCGCCGTGGGGTGTGACGAGCCTGGCTTGCCACCACTCATCATCGGAGGCGTTGATGACGTGCAGGATGTCCCCGTAGGAGAAGCTGAGCCCCTGGCTGGGCAGGCAACTGTCCCGGGTTCGGTCATAGTCAAACAGGGCTCTGTGGGGAAGCAGAGAGGAGCGATGCCTTCTCTGCGCACAGCGAGGCAGCAGCGCTGCCAACCTCCTGGGGCACTGCCACCTTCACACCTCCGAGGGTTTAAACCAAAACTCCATCCACCGAGGTGAGCAGCGCTGCCAGCCACCAGCACACCCCTCCGCTGGCAGGCTCAGCACAAGCCCTGAAGCACGCAGTGCAGGAACAGCAGTGCTGGGCCAAAACAGCTCGCTCCTGACCTCAGCTGCAGGAGGCACACGAACCACAGATGCACTGCAGGCGCCTGTGGTTAGCGAGCAGGTGAGGCTCACAGCAGCAGCCCGCAGCAGGGCTGCTCCCCACGCCGTGGCTGTGGTGTCAAGGAGCAGGATGGGGAACATCAGACCCCACTGCTGGTGGTTGCACAAGCAGAGACTATCAGACCACCATGGTTTTGAGCGCACACTTTATGTACAGGGGTATGTTAGTACAGAGCCTGTGAATTAGGAATGCATCTGTGGGTGTATATATCTGCTTCCACAGCTGATTCTCTTCAGTCTCCTAAATACCTCCCCTGAGAATAGTTTATTTAGTTTAAAATTATCTTCAATATTAAACTAACCAGCTATAGAAAAGATTTTTTCCACTAGAAGAGCACTACTCTTCCTGCACACACTACTCACTCACAGCATTGCAGCCTGTACCCATAACCTGCTCTCAGTGGCTTCATGTGCAACTCACTTTACTATGTCAGATCTCAAACCGTGTCTGCTTTGACACATCAACTTTGCAACAAACCAAACCAAGGTAAGAGTCACTAAAATTGCCACTGCTGGCAGCACAACCCCTCTGTTTGCTCCTGGGACACTGGCCCTGCACAATCCCCCAGGCCAACGTGAGCCCAGGCACTGCAAATGCTGGCTCACTGCTGGTTTAATCCTGGCACTAACAAGCCTTCCTCAAGTAGGAGAGACATCCTCTGCTCTGCTCATTACCCCCTTCTACTGGAGAGACTCTGAAGGGGGTCTAAAAGCACACTGTAAATGGAAGGGCTGAGGGACCATGTGGCACATCCCCATGGAACGGCAGAGCCGGCATCACACTTCTGCCAGGGGAGTGCTGGGCTATGAAACCTTTTGGGTCACTTGGGCCTGGGTCTCAAATGGGGATGAGAAGAGGGGCTGCCTTGTGGCTTGGGGAGAGCTCTTAGGGACAAGACCCAATGTGTCCTATGCATCCAGATACATTCAGCCAGGGTCAGTTCACCTTTCCCAGCTTGCTCAGGGCACTGGGGCAGCTCTCGTACTCAGTCCCTCAGCACACTGGAGCCAGCAGCAAAGCACCAGTGGGTGCTTTGGCTGGAGGTAAATAAGCCTTGCAGGCAGCTCCGGGCCAAAAGATAAGGCTGCATGCGGCTGGCAGGCTGCAGTGAGGCCTGTGCCGCTGGCCAAGGCCCCAGGGAACTGGTCAGGCCGGTTCCCAAACCCAGGGAAGCCCTGCCCACTCCGTGCACCCTGCCCTGCAGAGCAGCGCTGGGCCCGTGGCTCCTCCCGCAGCAGCCACCAGCATCCCAGGACAGGCACAGCAGGACCTGTGCAAGGGCTGGACACCTGCAAAGCTGGCACATGTGGCATGTGCCTCCCTAAGGCATGATGCACCTGCAGACCAGCCTCTGGCCGTGCTGGCACCCAGGACCCAGCACGTCTGGGTGCACCCCAGGGCGCAGGGGCCAGACGGCAGCACGGTCGCTCTGCTCTGCCCCCAGGCCAGCTTCCAGCACAAACAGCCAGGAGAGCAGATGGTTTGCCTGGAGGGGAGAGAAGCAGTGCCAAAGACTGCCATGGCTTCCTGACGGCGCCCAGGCACAATGCCTGCCTGACCTCCATCCCTACCCGGCATAGCCCCAGTGCTGGCAGACTTTGCCCTGCAGCAGTGCAGGCAGGTGACAGGCAGAATGTGAGCCTGCCTTGCCCCTGCCCATGCTGCACAGCTGCAGCTCCAGCATCCCCAAATCGGCTCCAGCAGGCACTGGGGTGCCCAGCTCCAGCCTGTCGACAGCACTCAGGATGCAACGCAGCCGCATGGGGCTGACTCAAGCAGTTGGGTAGCAAGTCCTGTAATTGATGTCCTGTCCACAGCACAGCAGCTCAGCTGGTTTCGGGTAAACTGGTGCTTGAAACTACCCCGCCCAGAAGGGCTGGGGCAGCCTGGGCACCCAGCAGTTCTTGCAAGCACATTTGCAGGGTGTGTGGCGACCAGAGCTGGAGCTGTGTTGTGAAGGGCCACAGTGAGGGAAAGCTCTCCCCTGGAATACCCTCTCAGTAAGGCACCGCCCCGCTCCACTGAGTATGTGTGAGAGGACACAGCACTGTGGAGGCCTCCAAAGCCAAACAGAGACATGCACCAAGAGAGAAGAGATGCTACGAGCAGCATGGAAGCAACAGAGAGCTCTCTGGCTCACAGGAATACTTCGATACATACAGCACCTTTCCAGGCAGGGAACAGGCTCAACTCAAGCTGGACCCAACCTAAACCCTCCTCCTGAGAGCATCCACAGGACAGCAGGGGAATGAGGGCAGGACTAGCAAGATGATGCTTATTCAACACAGTGCCCAGCTTGTCACACACCCCCAGGAAGCCCCGATACTAAATCAAGCAAACTGCTTGCATGGACTTGTGGGAAGGTGTGAATTGCAGGAACCCAAAGCTGCAGCTCTCCCCTCCTGCCAGACCATGCCTGAAGACCCTCTGCACGGAGCAGCCGTGCAGTGGAGATGCAGACTGAGGCTCGTGCAGCCTCAGCCCTTGCCACCCTTCTCACAGGGACGAAGCGTGCCCTGCTCCTGCCAGCCCCACCTGCAACAGGCTGCGCAGGGTGAGGATTTACAGGATTATTTTAATTACCAAGTTAAAATTACTCATTAGCTGTCACCCCACTGGCACTGTGGCAGGCATGAGGTGCCAGGAAGCAGGCAGCAAGCAGGGGCTGTCCTGGCTGCACAGGATTCACAGCAGTTATTGCTGCATGGCTGTTTAACCCCTGCCTGCCCCATGCCTGGCTCCAGACCAAAAGTGCATCGAGGGCTCAGAGCAATAATCCTCCTAAGAGCTCATCTCCCATCCAGCCAGATCCTGCCACAGGAACAGCAGGAGGAGACATGGAGAAGCCTGTTAGCTGGGAGTGGTTTGAGCAGAGCACCTTGGAAGGCAGGGCAGAAGCAAGGCTAGGTGCCCATTATTTCCCTGTTCTCTAGTGGTCCTCAGTGGGTTGGGCACGATCAGCAGCCACCCTGGGCTCTGTAGAGACACCAGTGCTTTCCAAAATGGAGCAGCCCTTGGAAGAGACACTCAGGTGCAGAGCACCCAGACTTGTCAACCCAGTGCAAAAGCACTGCTCTCCCTGCTGCACCCTCCGGGCTTTGCGGTGCTTCTACAGCACTCGCTCCCCTGGTCTCCGAAACACTGTCCTCAGAGGTGCTGCACAGCCCGGGCTGAGCCATCCTTCCCTGCATCCCACCCTGTGGGGATATACCATTCCATCCGCCTCACACTGCCAGGAGCAAGGGAACGGGGTGTGCTGAGCCTTACCTGACATAGAGGGATCTCTTCTCGCTTGTCCGGAGCGAGCCAGAGCCGGAGCTCATGCTGCTGTTCATCATCTGCTCCCTCAGGTCGTGGATCTTGGACTCGAAGCGGCTGTACTCTGTGGGGAGAGGGCTGGTCAGTGCAGGCACAGCTGCCCCCGCCCTGGGCGCCCAGAGAGGCCTGTCCACGAGGCATCTTGCCCAGGAGCCTGCCTGTCCCTGCACACGAGGGAGGGCAAAGCTAAAGAGGTTACAGCACTCTGCAGGCATCCAAGCAGGGCATCTGGAACAGGCAGGGTACCAGCTGCTCCCAACCCACCCCAGACAGGCAGCTCGGGCAAGGCCTGCCAGACCTCCACGCTACTGAGCTGCAGCTCCATGAGGGAACGGCTCGGCAGGGCTCAGCAAGCTGATGACCTACAGAGCAGTTCAAAACACGCAGAGAGTGAGAGCCCCTCCAGGAGACCATCATCCACCAGCTGGAGCAGCAAAGCACAACAGCAGAAACGGGGGGGCGTCCCCACCCACCGCTCTTTTGGCAGCAGAGCCCCCCTCCCCAGCAGGCATGGGGAAGGGGAGGCAAAACACAGCTCCTGCCCTTGGGAGGGGAGCAGGGCCAAGGAATTCACCTTTTGCTCCTACACCCCCGCGGCAGAGACCTGCAGGAAGAGCTGGGGGACCCTCCAGAAGCTGCTGGCACCTCCCTGCCAGGAGGCCGGGCAGGAGCAACTGCCACCCCAGCACCCGCCCCGCGCCAGCCCGACCTTCAGCCGGGTGTAAAGGTCGGGCAGACACACAGAGGGTGGAGGCACCGGCCTCCCTACCCAGGGCCAGACCAGGAAAGTTTGCCAGGTGACAAACAACAGCACCAGGAAAGTTGCTGGCCCTTCACAGCTCATTCTGCCCCAGGATGCTTAAAAGCTCTTATATCCCAGAGGAGCATCCCTCAGAAGCAGGTACAGCTGCTTCAAAAAGCCTTTTTGGTACAGAAGGGTTGTTTCCCCCAGAAAGCACCACTACAACCCCTGTCCCCAGCTGAGTCATCCAAAATCCCGCTGGGGGCACAGATTTTCTGCACACCCCACACCTAAGGGACCACTGCTCCACTATACAGTCTCACATCCCTCCTGTGACACTCTTTTCCATGGGGAGCCTGATGTGGAAGATGCACGATTGGGCAGAAAACACGGCAAAAGGAGGCACTAGCATCAGGGTGGGGGTGTCAGAGGGGCAACCTTGGGGTGTAACCGTCCTGCCAGCTACTGCATATGCACCCCCTGCATGCAGCCTAGGGGCAGAACTCTCAAACACCCCCACCTCCATCGCATGGAAAGGGACTTCCAAAATTTTGCTGGAGTGGCCACGCTCCTTGGGTGGGAAAAGCCCACTGGCATGATAAGAAGCACAAACCAGGCTGGTTGTGGCAACCTGAAGAAGGACACAGGGGCTGCTCTGGCTTTGTCCTCTGGTAAGTGAATACAGTCCTGCCCTAGGAAGGGTTTCTCAAGGAGACACCAACCCACACTTGCCTTGAGTGCGGGAGAGCACAGAATGGAGGAGCAGCAGCCCCAAACCAAACCCACCACCTCCCTCCCAGAGCACAGGAGGCAAGGTTACCCCGGCATAGGGCATGGGATCCTCCCAGCTGCCACCAGCACCCTTTTCACAGCATGCTAGAACAGTCTCTGCGACAACTACCAGCAAGCATTGCTCCTGCCTTTGCTCCCCAGCTTTGAGCCACTTCGCCTCTGCACACTGGAAGATCTCCTGTGCAGCTGAAACCCTCCCAGGAAGCTTGCCCATGGCTCAGCAGGGACGCAGGCCACGGCTGATCCCCACAGGATCGGGTGTTCAACACGTTCAGGGTGCGCTTATCAAGACTGAGAAGTATGTAACAGGGGACCTGGCACCTCCTGCCGTGAGTGCCATCGCCACGCTGCGCCGGGATGTTTGCTCTCCTCGCTCAGCAGCTCGATAAAAACACCTCCCCTCCCCTCCCACTGCTCTTCTCTTCCCAGGGTGTGGGTACCCCTGGAGCTGGCCCTGATTCTGTCCCATGGGGTGAGCTCGGTGCTGGGAGCAGAACACAACCCTGCACCCCCGAGTGCAGGCTGCAGACCATTCTCAGGGATCACCCGCCTGCCCCAGGGACCCCCAGAACCAGCACACGTGTGTGACGCCCCTGCAAATGTGTCCAGCAGAGCCAACAAAGCAGTGGGGCTGCAGCTGATTTCCGGGCACCAGGAGACACCACAAAGGAGAAGGTGCTGGTAGAAAGGGGAGCTGCGCTGGAAAGAAACACCTGAGTGTGCATAAAGCTTTGCATGCACACGTGCCCTGCTCTCTCCAGTATCCAAACCCTCCTGCCCAGGCCCAAGCAGGCTCTGCTGGGCAGTCAGCAGAGTCCAGAGATGCTCAGCCATGGGCTTCAACCCAGCCACCTGCAAAAATTACCTACAGCTTCACTCTGGCATTTTAGTGCTGGGTTAAAGCACAGACACCTCCCTCCGCAGGCCCAGGCGAGCAGAAGGGAGCACAGCCCTTCTGGAAAAAGCTTGCAAGCTTTTAGAAGTCACTGCACAGCCCTGGCACTTCCCTTTGAGCAGCCAGCTCAGAGAAACGCCATCACGTGAGTTTTTGTGTTTCCAGGTGAGGAATATCAAGGCTTTGTTGCAGGAAGGGGAATTGCCAAACCGAAGTGCTGGCAATAGCAGCAGGCAAAGGTCAGGGGGAGAAGTGCTCAGAGGGAAGGGACCTCATAAAACCTCAGAGAAACCATCACTCCTCTTCCTCGATGGCATGCTGCAGTGGTCAAAGGCACTGCACCAGGGGCACAGGAGAAAGGCAGGACAGCAGCTTCTCCTTCTATCCTTCCTCGGTTTGGTCTTTGCTTTTTTTCCCTACTGGTGCCTGGCAGGACACCACAGGGAGGGCTCCTTGCCCCCTGAGACCTGCACAAGGTCAGACACGGAGCACACATGTGCTCTCATCCAGCAGCCCAAGGCAAGCCCTGCCCACTCTCAGGTAGGACAGACAGGTGCCACCCTGTGCCCCTGCTAACAGGGGGAAACTTCTCAGATCCCGTTTCCACCCACATCTCCCTCTTTGGGCATCCTACAATCCGGCCCTCCCGCTCTTCCCACAGCCGTGATGAACCTAGGAAAGGCAAACATTTGGGACCACACGTCCCCTTGAGGAGGCTCAGCCTCACTCACACCCAGGAGACCTTTCTCCATGGCTCCCAGGCCTTCAAGCCTCTGGAGCACCGAGAGCAACTTCCAAGATACAACAGCCTGTATTCCACAGCACCAACGCTGCCTTCTGGGATGGCTGCAGCCTGTGTGCTGGGTACTGCTGCCCACACATACCAGGAGCCATCCCGGACCCAGAAAGTCACCAGCTACACAGCACTGACATTTCCGCCTCGGTCTAAAGGGGTTTCAAAACATTTTGTCCTGTTTGACATTTAAGAACGACTCTTGGTTGGCGTCTTTGCCAAATCTCAAGTGGCAAAGGGAGCCAGAAATACAAGAACATTAAGTGCTTCCTGGAAAGAAAGAAAGAAAGAAGGAAAAAAAAAAGAGCCAAAACAAACAAACCCCACACCCACAGCACAGCCCTGAGCAGCACTAATGACTCCACGCCCCAGTGGCCTCTGCCAGGGGACAGAGGAGGAACAGCAGGGACAGGGACCAGCAGGACATTGCCCAGCGATGCCTCTGAGGAGGCGCAAGACAAAGGGGTGGCACGCTGGCCTCCTTGGAGAGGACCAGAATGGCTGGCAGAGGAAGCCAGTGAGGCTCAGGAGAGACACGTTTTCCAAGGGACGGGAATGGCTGCATCCCGGCACATGCACGGGGCCGGTCGGGACACGGCACAGCCCCGGGAGCATCCCCTGGCCCCTCGCTGGCTGGGGGAGGATCCTCCCAGCGCTCGCCCTCCCAGCCCTCCAGCGCTGCCGCCCAGGGAGGGTTCGGGCGGGCAGCTGCCAGTTCCTCCCTCCCCGGTGCCACCGGGAGCCCCCGCGGGACCACCCGCCCCGCGCCGCCGAAGGAACCAGAGCGCAGCGCTCACCGCAGGCTCGCAGGTGCGATGCTCGGAGGTGGCCGCGAGCCCCAACCCAGCCTAGCCCCGCCCGCACGGCGGGCCGCCCCCAGCACGAGGGACCCCCGGGGCACAGCCCCCCGCCCGACCGCGGCGTGCCCCAGCCAGGCCCGCGGGACCCCAGGGCGCCGGGCCTCGCGGCGACGCCCTCGGGCACGCAGAGCTCTCCCTCCTCCCCCGCAGAGAA
>JAWMRA010000146.1:16014313-16026996 GCA_035584735.1 Pseudotriccus pelzelni | reverse complement strand
CCCCCGATCGCCATGCCCCGCCCCTTCAGCTCCAAGCCCCGCCCTCCCCCCCGCCCCGGCCCGGGCTCGGTTCCCGGTCCCGTTCCCGGTCCCGTTCCCGGTTCCCGGTTGCCCCGTGGCGGTACCTTCGGGCCGGTACTGCGCGATGATGGTCACCGTCTGCCCCGCCCGCTTCAGCGCCGCCGCCGCCTGCTCGTGGGTGGCGTTGCGGAGGTTCACGCCGTTCACCTGCGGGGAACAGAGCGGCTCCGCTGGAGGGGACTGGACCGGCGGGGTGTGCCCTGTTTCTCGCTGCCCCGCTCCTATACCGGTACCCCTGGTACCCATACTCTCAGTGCCCCATCACCCTGCCACCGTGCCCCAGTACTGGCACTTCCAGTACCGGCATCTCCAGTACCGACATCCCCGGTATCCGCCCCCGGCCCTCCCGGCCATGAGGGCTGCCCCGCACCACAGCCACGTCCACACCCACACTGGGGGTGCACCCCGTGGAACTGTGTCTGGCTGGGGTGGCAGGGAATAGGTGTCCTCCCGGGGCTAGGGGAGGCCATGGAGGGGCAGGGGGTGCCCCACCTACTCACCGAGAGGATGCGGTCTCCCCTCCGCAGCTCCCCGCTGAGGTCAGCAGGGCCTCCAGCCAGGATGAAGGACACAAAGATCCCCTCGCCGTCTTCCCCTCCAACGATGTTGAAGCCCAGGCCAGTGGAGCCTTTGTGCAGGATGATTTTCCGGGGCTCCCTGAGAGCACAGATAAAGGACAGAGAGACATCAGGGGAGAAGCAGCAAAGCTGGTGACAGGCTGATTCTGGGCTTCCCAGCATATGGGTGGGGCTGGAGTCTTCTTCAGCCCCTCGGGCCAGGCTGGAGCATCACTGCCATCACTTGGGCAGATGGGGGAAGGTTTTGGTGCTTTAATGGATGCAGGTGACAGGATTTACCTTCAGGGACATGTGCCAGCACCCCAGGAAAAGTCTCCCACCATCCTTCCCTGTGGGGGAGTCCTGATGGGCTGAATTGTCACTTAGCCCCAGGCAACCATCTCATCAGGAGCAATAGGAGCGGGAAACACATAGACAGAAGTGCAGGATGCCTTGTGAGAAGGTCTTGGTGAGCTCCTGCTCTGCCCATACCCTGGGCTCAGCACAGCCCAACTCTCCCAGCTCCCCCAGCTGCTCCTCTTTGTCCCCACGCCTTCCATCAGGCACAGCATCCTGGTCACCTGTCTCTGGTCGCACTTGCTCCTGTGGCCTCACTGCTGTTCCTCCACAAAGGGGACAGAGCTGGCTATCCCTTGTACGACATGGATGGTGAACACATCCATGTGTGGCAGGCTCTGCTGGCAGCACTGCCGGGAGGCACAAGGGGCAGGAACATTCTGAATTCTCTGTGCAATGACTGCCCCACAATGCCTGTCTCTGCCTCTCAACAGCTGCTGGGCCAGTGGCTTCCCCACCCATACACAGGGTTTTTTCTGGAAGTGCTGAAAGGATGCAGCCTTTGCTCTGCTAGTCCCTGCAGGCTTAACTCTTTTATGCCCCTGCAGGCATTGGCAGCACGGTCACGACTCAGGGGAGCACCAGGCTCCCCATGGCTGCAGCTCCACATGCACTGCATCACTGCAGCCCCTTGCCTTCATGGCAGAGTCCTAACTCCAGCTGTGTGTTTTGGATGGGACAGAGGCTGAATCTGCCTTGGGAATTTCAGAAAATACTTGCTTTATCTTTATGGCCTTTGGATGCATTTGAGGTCTGAGCCAAGCAGGGCTCAGCTGGACCACAGGGAGAGGCTGGGATGCACCAGGACCAGGAGGACACCAGGGAAACGCTCTGGAAACACCACTGGAGTCAAAAGATGCTCAACCCACATCCTCAAGAAGCCACCAACGCTTGGCTCAGGGGCAGTTGAGAGGGGTCAGGGAGGGCTGCAGCTATCAGTCCCTCTGCAGCAAAGTTGTCCCTAGGGCTAGAGTTCTTCCAGGGGAAGAACTAGGTCAGATTTCTGGGTCTGCAAACATTGCTTCCAACCAGGAGATGAACGTGCTCTACCCAAGCAATGTGCAGGAGCCACCATCCCAGTTCAGTGTGAGGGGAAGCATGTCCAGCACCCATGAGGATCAGATACTTTAATGGAAGGTAGAGAGATACTACAGCAACGAAGAGAGGAAATGAAGCTCCAGACAGGTACCTCACAGTGATGGTCCGTGTCTGCAGGGTCGGTGATGCACATGAGGCTTTCAGCACTGTCCAGGGGTGGATGAGGGAGGTGCTGAGCCCACCACAGGCTGTGAATCTATTGCAGGGGCTGTGGCTGGGCACGGCGGCCCAGTGGTGACAGCCTGTCTGCAGTGTGGCCCTCCACAAAGCAGCACCATCCTCTAGTGGCCACCAGCACGTGCTGCACCAGGGCCACTGCCGAGCCACCGCTATGCCATTGCCACTGCCAAGCCACAGGGAGCCACCACTGTGCCACTGCCAAACCATCGCTGTGCCATTGCCACTGCCAAACCACTGCTGAGCCGCTGCCAAACCATCCCTGTGCCACTGCCACTGGCTATGTCCACCCTAGGCTGGGCTGTCCTCTCCACTCTCTAACCTACAAATAAGAATGTTGGCACATGTAAGCAGGGACGCCCTGGTGCGATCAGTGTCCCCATTGTGTGTTCCAATCGCTGGGACTCAGACCCTTCTGTAGTGCAATGTGATGGCAGAAAGCACTGCTCCTGCCTGTGGCATCATCCCCCAGTGCCCTGACAGCACAGGAGTTGCTACACCTGGTGAGGATGCAGCACCAGAAACCAGAATCATTGGTGCTGAGACCAGGTGGGAGAGATGGGGTGTGGATGGAAGCCAGTGCTGCACAGGTCATGGCGTGCAGAGGCACCCATCTGTGGCTGAGCACCAAGAAAAGAGAAATCCCTGTGATAAAGGTCCAGCCACTCTCCAGGAGGACAGCAGACCTGACAGCGGATGGAAAGTCAGGGTCTCCCACTCCAGCATCCAACACTGATGGGCAGAATGGGAGAATCCCAGGCGAAGATATCTTCCACTGTGAACACAATCCCAAAACCAGCCTGCAGCCTTGTTTCAGATGCAGAGCCAGCCCTAAGCCTAACCTGAGTGTTGGTCCTTAGAACACAGCCTAACCCTACAGTCCTGGCCCTGGGGATACCAAATACAGAGCAGGCTCAACACTGGCCCTGAGGCTGTGCCAAGCAGAGTGAAACCTGTAAGCCTGGGCAAGCAGAGCAGGACCTGCCAGATCTCACTTCCTCATTCTCAGCTTGAGGCTTTGAAGAAATTTTATACCACATTTAGGCTTAGAGCAATGTCTTTGTGCTCCCCTTTATTTCCTGGTTTCTGGAAACAAACCTGCAGACATGATTCTAGTGGGGCAAAGGGGGCTGTGGCAGGGCTGGGCAGGGGGATGGCAAGCCCGGGGCTGGCAGCTGTTGAAATGGCACCTGTGTGCAGATTGTTTGGGATGCCAGTCTCAAGTCGTGTGGGAAGAGGAGTCCCACTTGTTTGCAAGGCTGTGGTCCCCCCAGCCCTTCATCCCCAGCACATCTCCACTTGGGGACATCCTGGGAGCCCGTAGCACTGCTGGCACTGTAAGGGCAGGGGACACTCTATTCCAGGTATTGTAAAACAAGCAGGAGAACTAAGCAGGAATGCAGATTAGTAAACCTTGTGAAAGAGCAGGAGGGGGAACGGAGAGGGAGTGGATGCAGCGAGTCAAGGATTGACACAGCAGGCGGGGGAGCACAGAGCACATTATGGGGGCCTAAAGCTTTGCGCCATGCACCTGCAGGCTTTTGGTTGAGTCTCTGCACTGTCATTGGGGATAAGATTATGCCACCACAGAGGGAAAGAGAAGGAAGAAGAAAGATCAGGGATTAGGGGATGCTCATGCCTAGTACTCACCTGGTGAAGTCATCGTCTCCGATCATGTGCCGAGGAATAGGCGAGTACCGGGACGGAGTCACCTGGGTTGGGACGGGATAGGCAGGCTTGCTCTCAACGCTGCCCAGGTAGCCCAGACTGGAGTTATGGCTTATGTGGTTGTCAGCCAAGGCTGAGAAGGCTGCAGGGGAGGAGAGGGTCATCAGGAGCAGAAATCCACACGCAATGAGGACATGCAGACCAGCCCAGCATTACTTGCCCCCCAGCACACCCCGCGCCCCCAGCCCCTGCGCCAGCGCCCAGTGCGTACGTACTGCTGGCGTAGTCGGGGGGCGCGTACATGTCGTTGAGGTGGATGTTGCCGGGCTTGGCCACTTTCAGGTATACCATGTCAGAGGTGTTCTTCAGGGCAGCCACTGCCTCCTCGTGCCGCACGTCCTGCAGGTTTGTGTTATTCACCTGCCGGAGGGAAAGGGATGGGTGACGGGGCTGAGCAGGAGGGCAGGGACCAATGCAGTCCTGCGGGAGGGGAGCAGTTTTCCACAGGGTGGGTGTTGCTGTAGTTCCAAAGAGAGGGTCGCGTCTCCTTGGGTTTGGCCCTCCTGCCTGCAGCCGGTACTGCGCCTGCCCCTCCCACAGCACCATCCCAGCGCGGACCCCAGGGAAGGGGCATGAGGCTGCTGACAGGAGGGGTGTTGGAGTTCAGGATCAACACTGCAGCATGGTGGAGCCTGCCCAGCTTCACCTCACGGCTGGCTGTGGCCACGGCTGTGTCTTACCGCAAGCAGCCGGTCCCCAATCTGCAGGCGCCCGTCCTTTTGGGCAGCACCTCCCTCGATGATCTTGGTGATGTAGATGCTGTTGTCCCCAGGGATGTGCTGGTTCCCGATGCCCCCTGCAATGCTGAACCCCAGGCCTGAGGAGGAGTGAGAAGGAGGGTGAGGAACACACAGATGGACAGAATCCCAGGCTGGCACATGGCCCCTCTGCCTCACTGGACTTCCCACCCTGTCCAAAACCCAGCAGGCTATGGGCCACCCTGCAGCTGCCTAGAGCCAGCCCAGCCACCACTCACTGCACTGTGGGTCTTTCCCATATGATGTGCCCCACAGCACCCCACGCTGCTGGGCCACCCCGCAGCATCCTGCACTGCGGCAGTGCCACCTTGCATGCCACGTGCCCCACGATGCTGCCCTGCACCTCATGGCATCTCACACCGAGGGGTCATCCCATATCCTCCTGTGGGGCATCCCAGTCAAGCGAGCAGAGTGAGGGATTCACCTTTGGGGCCCTTCATCAGGTTAACCTCCATGATGGTCTCTGGCGGGGGCTGCCGGCGCCGCACCACGAGCCGCACCACGGGCCCCGCTTCCTTCAGGGCCTCCACAGCTTTGCTGTGCACAACCTCGGAGACGTCCACGTCGTTCACCCGCAGCACGCAGTCGTTCACCCTGTGGGCACAGCGTGGCCCTGAGCTCTCCTGAGCTCTCTCCTGGCACCGACCCGTGCCACCCTCCTCTGGTTACATCAGCCACCCTCCTCCAGACACACAAAGGAAAGCTGCTCAAGCTGGCCAGATCCTGCCCTGCCGGGGTGAGAGCATGGTCCCTCCCAAAGCAGGAGGCAGTGGGGCTGCTCCCCATGGTGCAGCCCTGGTGGAGATGGGATATGAGAGGAAAAGCTGGATCCTGCCCTGGGCTGCGGCTGGAAGGATGGGAGCAGGAACCTCGCACAGGGAGGGGAGGAGGGGTGGCTACAGAGAGGAGGCTGGTGGCCAGGACCGAGGAGCATCTCTGCACTGAGAGGATATAGCTGTGGGGAAGAGACATGGAAGGGCCAGGGCCCATGGCAGGGAAAGGCACTACAGGGTCTGTGCTGAGATCCTGGGTGACACCCTGAAGCAGCTGCTCCCCCAGCCCTGTACTCACCCTAGACGGCCATCCATGGCTGCTGCTCCCCCGGGGATGATCTTGGTGATGAAGATACCCGGGTCATCCGGGACATGGGGGTTGTCGATTCCTCCCGCTATGCTGAAGCCGAGGCCGGAGTTACCCTGCGGGAAATCAAACGCAGCGTCTTTCCCCCATGGGCAACCACTCGCTGCCGGCCCTCCCGGAATGGTTCCCCTCAGCTGCGGGACCATCTGGGGCATGGGAGCCCTGAGAGCATCCGTCCCACCCCAGGGTGGCTGGCCCAGGGGGCAGAGGGATGCGCGGCTGGAGGAGAGGCCAGCGTTCATCAGCCGAGCGCTCGGCGCAGCAGCGTGGAGCACTGAACAGATGGAGTGGGAGAGTGGGAGCCGCTGAGGACCTCCCTCACCACCGCGTCTCCACGGAGAGACTCTGAGGCAGGCGGGGAGCTGGGGGAAGAGGAGGTGGTCCTTGGCGGAGAAAACCTCCCCTCGCTGGCTGCTCCCCAGGAGGAGACACCGACGCTGCAGCCCGCACAGACCAGCAGGGATTGTGCCAGTCACCAGCATCCCACCCCTGCCTCCCTGCACCCCTGGGATGTAGCCCTGGCACAGAGCCAAGCTGGGGGACCAGTGAGTGATACTACTGCCAAAATTTGCAGGATTGGGTGGAGGTGGCTATCAGGATGGAGTGGGGTCTCCAGTTACGCCTCCTCTTCCTCACAGACATGCTTGGAGCATCACTTGAGCTTCTCCTGCCGTAGTATGACTGTGAGGAATGCAGGGGCCGCAGCTTATCTCCAGCCCGTTCCCACAGCATCTCAGGACTGAGTGGCTGTGGCCCTGTGCCGCCTCTCCCACTTGCAGGATCCTCATTAGTGACACACTCACAGGCGTTGCTTCCAGATCCATGCTTGATGCAAGTGGACAATTCCTGCTTTTTTTGCTCTGCCTTGAAAATCAGATGGCTCCTAGTCTTGTTTTCTCATGCGGAAGAGCTGACACTTAGTCACATACTATCATGCCTGCCTCTCATACACAAGCAGGCTCAGGCCAGGCTCTCCCCTGGCTGCCCACAGCCTCAGCGCTCCGTGTTAGATGATGGGGTGCTCTGCCCTTCCAGGGGAGCTGTGGCCAGGAGGGCCACACCAGAGCTCAGGCTCCCTGGGATCACTTGACACCAACAGCCAGCTGGGGCTTGCACTTCTCCCCAGCATCCTGGGCCCAGCATCAGCTCCTGCAGTGATGCAGAGGTCTCTGCTCTCACAATATGACACTCATGACACAGCACCAGGAGCCACCAATGCCTCTCACTGTGCAACACTCCCGGATACTTTCCTGCCAGCTGGAATTTGGCTGGCATGTGACAAGGAGGCAGTAAAGGGTCTGGGGCCACTCTCTTTCCTCTAAGATGGATTCTGGTTGCCCTGTGTGCTCCTTACTGTCACGGAGACCCAGCCTGGCCACAGAAGGGCAGGTGAGACTGCAAAATGATCTCCAGCCATTTGTTGTGCCTGTCCTTTGTTAGCTACAAAACCAAGAAATCGTCTGGGAGGTGTTCATTTTTATTTTGATAAATCTCAAAATGCAGTTCAAGGGGTTTCTTAGCTGGCATCAGGGTTGATGCAGACACAGGGGTAGCTCCTGCTGAGGATACATGTATGGTGGGTAAACCCAAAGCTGTGTCCCCATGAAGATGGTGTTTCCTCAATTATTGCCCTCAAAATGCTGCTGCATTTACCCTTGTATTTACAGCAAAGACAAGGATTAATAACAGTGACAGACCAGCAATTTTGGGGTACACTGAGGTCAACTCTGGAAGCCAAACTTCCCAGCAAGGGGACAGCCTCATCTGCAGGCACCGGGGTGCTTCTCTTGCATTAAGACAGGGTTGTTGGATCCCAGTGGGGGCAAGCTGAAGGGAAAGGACCTGGGTATGGTCCATGATGACCCTGGCTGCTAATCACTGAAATTTTCTCACCCTGTTGGAGAAGGAATTGCTGCCCGGTGCTTTAAAATGAGGGCATCAATGAGCGTGGGGAATCAATGGGGGCCTCTCTGTGTGGTCCTGCCAGCTCTCCCCTTGTTTCCTCAGCCCTAAGGAGAGAGGATGCTCTGAAGCATCCCTGAAAACGAGGCTTTTGCCTTTGCCTTGGGCCCGGAGCAAGAATTGCTTAGCCCAAAAAGGAAGGATCCCCTGGGCTGGTTTTGTCAGGCATGCCGGGGAAGCGGTGGGTGAGGCGGCAGCCCCAGATAACCTTCCGTCCACCCACCTCTGTGATGCAGAGCCAAGGGAAGGAGGGAGATGACTAAAGGCAGAGAGGAACAGAATAATGAGCGATGCGTCTCCCCCTGCACTGCTGGCCACGCGGCGAGGCTGGCACGGCTCTGAGGAGGAGGCAAGGTGTGCCGGGGAGCGCCGTGGGCAGCCTCCCACCCCAGCCATCTCGTCAGCAGGGCTGTGCCCGCCTCTTGGAGTAAACCTTGGGCCAGCTTTTCCCACTCCCTCTCCATCCCACCATCCTCGCCACTCCTTGGGCACCAAGGGAAAGCCCTCCCTGCCCTGTGGGGTGTTGGCTTGCCCCCTGGGTGAACCCCACACATGGGGGGAGCTGATTTTAGCAGCGGATGGTGTGGTGCACACCATCACCTCTGTGTTGCAAGCAAAGAAAAGGCTTCAGCAGAAACTTCTCCCACTGTGGTTTGTTTTACTAAAAAATCCATTCTTACAGCTTAGCATCCCAAGGGTGTATACCCCAGAGCAGCAGGGAGTCTGGTGGCAGGGTGGCATCAGTCCCCTGTGCCCAGCTGGGGGGTTCACCTACCTGAGTGCCAGCACAAGCAGAGCTCCCTGAACCTCTGTTTTCTGGCAAAGGCAATGACAAAGAGCCTCCCCCACCGCACTGATGGTTTATGTGGGTGGGGGTGTGAGAGGGGGAGGCAAGGGAGAAACCCTCCTCCCTGCCTTCTGCAGGGGTGTGCAGGGGGAGAGGGGAGCAGCAATCCCACCTCTCCCCGTGCTGCAGGGGCCAGGCGGGCAAAGCAAGTGCCTGACATCCACAAAAACCTCCAGAGAGAGCAGGGAGCAGTGACCAACCCCTCCCCATCAGCTGGTGCAGGGATGCGTGGGGGGCTGGCTGTGCTGGGGGGTGGGTGAGTGGGAAGAGGCTGCTGGCGGGTGAGTAAAGAGTACTTACCCTTTCCAAGACGATCTCCTCATATTTGAACATCCCATCACTGCCATTCATCTGGAGAGAGGGAGACAGCGTGTTACGACTATGTGCTGGTCCTTGGGGAATTCATTTTTCCCCTCTGACAGCTGAATATGAAGAATCCAACCAAAAAAGCTGCACCATCACCGCTGAAAAAAACCTTAAATGCAATTGCTTGAGCCTGCCCTGGAATTAAACCATGTGCTTCTTTTCTTTCTGGGTATGAGCCAAAGCCCACTGACTTTAATGCACTTCAGTGCAAAGCCTTTATTCTCCCAGCTCATTTCTTCAGCCATGAAAAGGAACTCAACCAAACGCACAAAAGGAAATAACACCTTTGTTACGCAGCATATAATTAACCTCAGGAATTCACTGCTGGAGGAAGGGAAGAGAGGGGGTCGGTCCATTTAAAAGAAAAAAAATGTCTGTACATAATAACATAATAAACACCTTTAGCAGCTTATATTTTTGAAATCTTTTAGTAGCATGACTGTATTAATGGAAAATTCAGAATAATTCATTCCAAGAAATTAGTCGGGTGCAAAGGAAACAAGGTGCAAGAGTGGGGCACAGCGAGAGCTGAAAACATCGTGCTGCCCTTATATACAGAAATGGTGTAGCCTGTCTCAGTGCTCCATACTGATCCCCACGCTTAAAGGTCTCCCATACTCAGAGTGTTGAAGCAGAGCTCTTGAAAACATAATGGATACAAACAAAAGGAATGCAACTGTAGGCTCTAAAATGGTAAATGTACAGTCAAAAAAATCCATTTTCCTCGTAACCAGCAATACACAGGAAAACAAGGCAGCAGTTTCATTCCAAGTCATCAGGATCAGGCCATAAATAGCTGCTAATGTCCAAAATTTAGCAAGATTTGCAAAGCAATTGGCTATTGGAGCATCCAGAGCTGTTACACCCAACAGCAACAGTTTTCACAGAATATCCTGAGTTGGAAGGGAACCACAAGGGTCATCGAATCCAACTCCTAGCCCTGCACAGAACAGCCCCAACAATCCCATCATGTGCCTGACAGTGTTGTCCAAATGCTTCTTGAGCTCTGGCAGCCTTGGGGCTGTGACCACTGCCCTGGGGAGCCTGTTCTGGTCCAGACCACCCTCTGGGAGAAGAACCTTTTCCTGAGATCCAACCTAAACTTCCTCTGACACAGCCTCAGGCTTGGGTCCTGTCACTGATCAGCAGAGATCGGTGCTGCCCCTCGGCTTCCCCTTGTGAGGAAGCTGCAGGTCCTGATGAGGTCTGTCCTCAGTCTCCTCTTCAGGCTGAACAAGCCAGGTGACCCCCACCCTTTCCTCATATGGCTTCCCCTCTAGACCCTTCACCACCTTTGTAGTGCACCTCTGGATGCCCTCTAATAGCTTTATATCCTTCTTATATTGTGGTGCCCAGAACTGCCCCCAGCACTTGAGATGAGGCCACCCCAGCGCAGAGCAGAGCGGGACAATCCCCTCCCTCACCAGGTTGGTGATGCTGAGCCTGAAGCACCCCAGGACATGGTGCTTTTTGGCTGCCAGGGCATGCTGCTGACTCATAGGTTTTTTGGAGGGTACCAAACTCACTCTCGTAATTTGAGTCACTCTGGGAAACAAGTGACAGGGCACAGTCAGTTCTGACTGACCAGGCAGAGGTGATGGGACCCTAGGCTCAGCAGGGGTCCAGGTGGAGCAGCAGTTCTGCAGGCCAGGATCTGGGATGGGGCTGTGCCACCCATGACACACACACCCTCATCCCCTGCTCTGGAAGGCCAAAGAAATCCCACACCCTGTTGTGGGTACTGCGCTTCAAGGATGAGGTTGGGGAGAGTCCAGAGCAGAGAGATGGGATGAAAGCTCCAGGGAACACAGGTTGAGAGGGTTGACCCTTCTCGGATGTGCTCTGTGCCTGGTGCCTCTCAGCCATGGGAAGATTTCAGGGCAGAGTTCAGGGCTGGGACATTCAGGTGCCCCAACAACAGAATGCTCAGATCCTCCCAGCACATTGGGAAAGGCTTTGGTGCTCTTGAAGAAGGATCCCTCTGCAGAAAAGCGCTGGAAGAGGTGGGATTAACCCAGAGCAGGATCTCTGACAGCCTCAAAGGGACAGGGACACATGGTCAGTGCCACCTTCTGCCACAGTGCTACCCTGGGCTGTGCTCCTGAGGGCAGAGGGGCGTCTCTTCCCTTGCCACAGGTTCCCCCTCCTGCATGAGTTGCCTTCCCCTCCTCTGGTCCTGCCATACTGACTAATCCTAAGTGCAGCCGGCTCACCGGCCCGTGCCGCCCTCACAGCCTCTCTCACCGCAGCCCTCGGGCTCGGCTCATCTCCGCATATCCCGGTGCGTGGGGCGCGGCGTCGCCTCCCTCCAGCTTTCCAGCGACTCAGATTCCTGGCACCCTTTGCTACTACACACATTGTCCTCTCTGCTTTGGCATTCAGCACAGTTGCCACACAGCCAGCCATATGCACACCCACGGCCTCAGAGGAACAGTGTACACATCCCCTACAGGATGGGGATCTGCAGAAAACTCTTGACAATCTGTGAGCCGCGGCGAGAGCCAGCAGCGCGCGAGCTGGCAGGCGCCCGGGGTGCACAGACACCCCAGCGCTCCAGCCCGTCAGGCACCCCGCTGCCAGGCAGGGGGGCCTGGGGCATCCCCAGTCCCCAGGCCTCAGGGCTGCCAGCGCTGCGCAGCGTTTTGCATCGCTCCCTGACAGCCAGCAGTGTCGGCGCTCGCTCGAAGTGGTGTCTGCTGGGAGCAGCCTGCTCTGGCCAGGCACGCTGGGGTCAGCCAGGCCTGACCGTGAAGTTTCAGCTCTGATTATGTTTCCCAAATCCACGCAACGGAATGCCAGTTAATTCTATAAGGAAGCCAAATGAAGAACTTAATATATACCGCGTAACCAAGGGAACGAGCCAACAAAGCAAACATTCCAGTGTCGGAAAATCGAATACCAGTCACTCGCTGACGGCAAAAACCTCCCCATGACACCCACCGGAGCTGCCATGACCTGGCTCCGCTGCAGGCTGTTCCTCCTGTTTTCTGCCAGTGCCCTGTGCTCCTCCCCAGCTCCTGCCTGGGGCTGTCTCAGTGCTGTGGGTTCAGTGGGAAGATGCCTGGCTCCATTACCCCCAAGGCAGGGAAAGCACACTCCACCCTGCTCTCCACTCTTCCTGTAGCACCTGCAGAGCTGACAGGGGTGTCAGGGGCTGAACAGGTAATTTGCTGTTCCCTGCATATTCTGATCCTAAGAATCACACAATTCCTCATGGAAAAGAGTAACAGTGTTTTTTCCCAAGCCCTTCCCACTCAGCAAGCCCACCTGATGGCTCAGGTAGAGGCACCTTTGCTGGCCTTCGCTTCCCCGTCATGTTTTGAGCAGCAGGGAAATAGTTACCGATGACGGCATTTAGATCATCAACAGAAGGCTGCAGAGTTAACACTCATTTGATAAACAGAAGAGCACACACCTTCCAGAGCTACTGCAAGCTGTCTGCATGCTCTGCCGGCCAACACCGCAACAGCGCACACGGAATGCGCTCTGCAGTTTGCTAGAGAGTCAGGATTTGGGGGTGGGTTTTCTGGTTCTTTTCTTTCGGCTTTTTTTTTTTTTGGGGGGGGTGGGTGGGGTGGGGTTTTGGTTTTTTGATTGTTTTTTAATTAAAAA
>JAWMRA010000146.1:15957697-16014213 GCA_035584735.1 Pseudotriccus pelzelni | reverse complement strand
TCGGCTTTTTTTTTTTTTTGGAGGGGGTGGGTGGAGTGGGTGTTTGCTTGTTTGCTTGGTTTTTAAATAAAAAAGAAGACCAAATTTAGAAGACTGAGATGGGGTTCCGCAAATGCAACCCGAATAGCCCACGAGGCTGCAGGAGAAAACAACCTGCAGGAAGAGTGACACTGCTCACAGCCCCCTTTGGAGCAGGATCTAGCCCGTATCCTGTGGTCAGGGTATGATGGGGATGGGCAGTGGGACCTGCTGGTGGAGCAGATGTGTATCAACATAATGAAGAGAGTCCAAAGGCTGGAGAGCCAGCCCTTGGTGGTGCCAGGCAGGCCTGGCAGTGGAGGGTACCTGGTGATGTCCCACACTCGCTCCAGCAAGAGGAAAGGGGAGCAGAAGGAGCAATGGGCACGTCCCTGCTGGCGCGGGCATTGGCATCGCTGGCGAGGGAGAGCTCTCCCCGCCTGCACATGGCAGGAGGCCCAGGGAAAATAGGTCAAGAGCTGCCTCCCTTCACCTCCCCACATCCACATGTCCTGCCGCAGCGCCGAGACCTACTGACTTGCTTCCAGCTAACCCCTGGCCTCAACCCCTGGTGTGCCTTGCCCATGGTGTTGGCCTTGTGCACAGGGTACACAAATGCCCTATTTTTGGTCAGCCTTTTGCCAGAGGGCCGTGAGGACTAACCTGCTGAGCCTGGGCAGAGGGAAGGGGTTTGCAGTGTGACAGCCCCAGCAACAGCTGGGAGGACTGTGCAGCCACACTGTCTGCAGGAACTGGCAGCTGGATGTGCCACCAGCAGTGCTTGGGAACGAAGCGTGAGGGTGGCAGTTTAATTCTGATTTTTCTTCTGTTTTTTCAGGCTTACAGGCAAGTTTGCCCTGCTCAATGGTACTGGAACATGGTGGTCATCTCTGCTGTCTCCCACAATGCAGAGACCACGGCTGGGAACTCCGACAGCAGAGTCAGCGGTGCACAAGGAGGCTGCCTCTCTGTTAATTGGTGGCAGAGCCTTGGGCTCCTTTGGTGCTCACGGGCTGAGATCAGGCCTGGGAAGCACTTTGTTTCCTCAAACCCGCCTTTTAGAAACTGAGGAGGTGATGGCAACTCATTGCTTGGCAATGAGGCACCAGAGGAGGCTCCAGGGACCCAGACTTTGAAACCATCAAATCCTCAAGGGCTTTGGAGTGACCTTCCCTGCTCACTTTGGGACTGCCTGGCAGCAAGAAGTCGTTTCAGCTTTAGACAGGCTGCTCTGAAATGCAGAAACCCCATCTGCCATGGGAACTCTGATTCTCCATCTTCCTGCTGTGAACCTGCTGGGCAAAATACAGGGGCTGAAACTGTGAGCAATGACCTTGGGGTTGGCGTGGGTGATCTCCCCAGGCACCCATCCTTGTCCTTCAAAGGGTGCTTTTAATCCTGCAGGCATTTTATAATGGTTTATTTGTGGTTTTACACTGTGGGGGTGCTGGGCTCTGTACAAGCCATAGGCAACAGAGCTGAACCCCAGTCACCCCAGTGCTGCGGTGCTGCTGGTGCTCTTGGGATGGAAGTGGGTGGACAGGGACATTGAAATGCAGAACAGACTTCTTGAGAAACAGTCAGGGCCAAATCCAGCCCAGCAGCTAGTCCAATGCAATCAAAGGAGCTAGAACAGGAAGGAACTAGACTACATCCATCTGTTTGTCATTACAGAGAGCATTGAATAGTTAAGTAATTAAAGACTGGAAGATGTGACTTTAACCCTTCCAAATACATACTGTACCAACAGGCTTCAGCTTCTGGGTTTGTGAAAAACACGGTCACTCATTTGGCATTTCGGTGTTTGCAGCAAGCTCCTGGTGTGGCTCCTTTGCTGACCTTGTAAACTGCTGAGGTTCCGGGGGGGAATTGTTTTCTCTGGAGCCTGAGGAATCCAGCACCCACAGAAGGAAAAAATGGAGCAGGGCTCATTTCTCTCCAGGTATAATATCAAGTAAAAGGCAAGAGGATTTGCAGGCTGGAGGCTGTGAGGAACCAAAGTAAGGTGTCTCCCCTGCCCTGGGCACAGGCTCCTCCAGGCACCCCAGGCACACACCTGGGTATGGAGCTGGTGGTCCCCACTCTGCCCAGAAAATGACAGCCACAATCTGGTGGCCTTTTGGCCCCTGCAGGACAGTCTCTCCTGGCATGTGCTGCTGACGCTGGATGGATGGCATCGGTGACTGCCATTCCCAAGTGAAGCTGGTGCCTGTCAGGGGTGCAGAGCACCCCCCTGAAACACGGCCAAACCCATCCCAGGGGTTGCAGGAAGGGAGCTCCCATCCAGCACAGCAAAAAAGAGCTGAAGCAGAAAGAAGTCATGGACAGGGATATGGAGGCGGAGGGAGAGGGAAGGAGCCTGAGCTCCCTTTGGGCAAAAGGGGAGCACCCCACAAGCGTGGAGCCGGTGCTGCTGGCCAGAAACCCGTGCTGGCCACCCTCCTCCCTCCATCCCCCAGCAGGAATGATCTGCAAATGTTCTGGGAAGGGATGCAACAGTGTGCAAACCCTGCAATAAACTGAGAAGGATTATCTTTATACTATGCCAAGAGTGCCAAATGCACTGTGGATCCAAACACAGGCACCAAGCACTGCTCAGCTGCTGGCAGCCTTCACTGGGAGAGGAGCAGCATCTGATGGGTCCTGCTGCCCTGAGGACCTGTGAGTGTGATGTCAGAAAGCACCCAGAGAGCCCTGCCTCCCTCCTGAGGGGCTGGGGATGCCTAAGGAGTCTGAGACAGTGTGGGAAGGTAAGGGATGCCCCAGCAGTGCCTCCCAGCCAACCTGCATGGGAGGTGGAGGAAATGGCTGTATGATTAACCCTGAACGCAGCCAGCCCTGCAATTCCTCTGCCAGGGCCTTCTGCCCTGTACCCTCAGTGTGCTTGGAGTCTCCAGCATCACTTGCTGCCAGCCTTGGTTCCGTGCAGTGTCACCCAGCCCCAGTGAGATTTGGGGGTGGGATGTGCCATGGGCACGTGGTGCGGGTATCAGGCTCCTCTGCCGCCTCACCAGGGCCTCCTTGGGCTGGAAAAGTCTTTCCTGCATTGCTGAGCAGGGAAAATGCACCACTTGATCAAAAGAAGCAAAATGAAACCGGGAGACTTACAGAGAGCCCTTGTTCCAGCGAGTCTGTATTCACGATAATGGGAGCGGGGTTGGCCTGTGAGGAGACAAAAGTGGGATGTCACCAAGCTGAGCGATGAACCCAGCCCTTCGTGGTGCTCTGCCTCTCCCCTGGCCACGCCACCACAGGCACTCCAGGCCAGGCAGCAGAGAGGAAGGGTTCTCCTCAGCCCTCCTTCAGGTGCCTGGGAGCCCTGGGGCAGGAGCAGGGCCACAGAACGGCTCTGGGCATTGGTCCCCTCCTCAAGCCTGGTGTGTCGCAAAGACCCCATGGCCTTGGCTGCTGAAGTGGAGACTGGAAACTCTCCCAGCCTTGTGCCAGAATCCCACCAGAACCAAAAGTTACTTGAAATTCACACTACTGAGGGGATAGGAAGTAGGAGGAGTAGGGAAAGAAGTCCTTCTGAGAGAGGGATATATTGCCAGCAGACCAGACCTTCAAGCACCTTCCAACAGCTGCTGTCCCTCCTAAGCACAGGGACACCATGTCCTTGGAAAGGTGACAGCATTTGGTACTTCATCCTCATTAGTCCTGGGGAAAACTCTCTGCTTGGCAGCCTCGGCTCATCCCCCACAGCACCACACACATCCCCCTCTCTTGCAGGGCTCACTATGAACCTCTCTCTAGACCCCTCCTGCCGGGCTGCCCTCTGCCCCTCGGCTCGCTGCGCATCGCAGAACAGACTCTCGCAGAGGGCAGCTCGGGCAGGAGAGGGCAGGGAGGGTCTCCCGGGAGGAAGGGGACTGGGAAAGCTGCAGCGCTGGCGGCCGGAGGGATGGGGGTGGCCAGAGGAGGGACAGGAGGGGACGGCCGGAGATGGGAAACTTGGTGGCTGGAGGAGGGATGGGACGGGAGGGGATGGGATGGCTGGAGATCAGGGACGGGGGCGACCAGAGGAGGGACAGGATGGGATGGGAGAGGACGGGACGGGATGGCCAAAGTGGCCGAGGGGGGGACAGGATGGGACGACCGAGATCCGGGATAGGGGCGGCCGGAGGAGGACCAAGGATGGTCGGAGGGACGAGATGGGACGGAGGAGCGGGCGGCTGGAGAGCCACGGTGGCTGGAGGATGGGGGTGACTGGAGGATCGGGACGGGTGGGGGGCGCGAGGGACAGACAACACGGCCGGAGATCGGGGACGAGGGCGGCCGGAGGTGGGACAGGAGTGACCGGAGGGCCAGGACGGTACCGGGTGGGGGCGATTGTAGGGCCAGGCCGGTGACAGGGGGGAGGCTGGAGGGGGCGGCCGGGCCCCGCTCGCCGCCCGCGGGGTCCCGCCCGCCGGAGCTGTCCAGCGCCGTCGGATGCTGAAGGCGCGGGGCTCCGCGGAGCCGCAGCCCCTGCCCCGAGAGACGGGCCGGGCGGCTGGGGAGGCGTTTGTCTCTGAAGGGGAGAGCGAGGGAGGAGCGGCCAAAAGCGAGAAACTCAAAATCCCGAGGCTGGCGTCCCTCGCCGGCACGCAACGGAGAGTGGTGGGAAAATCTGGAAGGTCAGGCGTGAGCCGGGACCGGCCACATCATCCCAAGGCTCGTGAGGAGAACAACAGCCAGAGTGAGACACGCAAAGAGACGTGAGATACAAGGGGAGGTGAAGTGAACCGTCTGCCTTAAGGCGTCAGGAACACCAGAGTCAGGAGCCAGAGAGTCAAGGTGTGGGCTGGTGCAGCAATTAACAGGGCTCACTGTCCGTTAACGGGGGTGTTGGACTGCACAGCCCAATGGCCTGTGAGTCTGGGATATTTTCACAGGAGCTGGCTACCTCCTTATTGCCCTCCTCTGGAGTTACCCATCCCTGACTGAGACGAGCCTCCTCACATAACCCAGCACAGCAGTCCCTTCTATCTCCAGTTTTAGTTGGTTGTATTTCTAGACTATTCACTCTCCTCAATTCGTAGGTGGGAGAGTTAAGTGTCAACCAGATCATGTTTTAAATCCTGCCCTGAAAGGTTCTGCTCTCATAGAGATGGAGCAGGAGGTAGTTAAATTGATTTATTCAGATGCTTTCTGATCTTTCCTGCAGCTGTAACTATTGGTTACAAAATCATAGTTTTTATGGCAATTAAATCTCTTACTTGGCCAAATATGACCACTTCCAAGCACTGCTGCCAAACCCCTCCTCCACACATAAGAGAATCACAATTTTCAGGTTCAGTGTCTTGGGATCTCCAAGGCCCAGAAGCAATGTTAAACTGGGAATACCCCCTCTCTGGCAGCACATAGTCCTTGTATTTAATCCAGATAATTTGTGAGTTAGAATATATTAAACCTGGCACGGGCTTTTATTAGTCCCAAGTGCAATTCTAGGATGGGATTCCACATTTCAAGGCAAAAAAGCAGCTCTTCTACTGCCAACAATTAACAAACGGTGGCACATCAAGGTTCGAGCATCCAGAGGCCAGCTCTTATTAGATGAGCTTCCAGGAAGGATGCAGAAGAGGCAGCCTAAATGAATGTAGCCCATCACGTGCCCCATGATTTATAACAAGAATTGAGCTCCACAAATGAGGCTTTGGATCCCTCCCAGGGAGAAGTGCTGTGTATCATAATGTTACAGAGGCTTTTGCAGGTCCAGCCCAAGTCGTCCACTGAGCCCCACTGCACTCTTTGTTGAATTAATAATAGCCCAAAAATCGCACATCACATTGCCTCGCTCACACAGTGGTGAGCCCTAAGGACATATTTTGTTTAGCCTGCTCCCTGCACACTGAGCATCCTTCGCAGCCATTCCACCCTAGTGATTTTTTACATCTCAAAATACTGCTAGGAGCACAATTTCCCACTCAGGCTCCAGATGGGACCCAGGAGATACCGAATGTGAGTGGCTGCTCTAAAACAAAGTCACACGTGGTCAGGAAGAACTCGGACCAGGAAATCTCCATTTGCCTCCAGCGGCCGGCTATTCCAGCTACTACAAGCAAGGTGTTCGGACACTAGTTCTGACTTCCACTTGCAAACATTCCAACATTTGCACCTTGCCAGTTCTACTGGAGAGTCAGACCAGACCTAAGACTAAGAAATAAGCAGAGGACCTGACAATAAAAAGCTTCTGCCTCCCTCCACCAGGCAGGCAGATGTACCGAGCAGCTCTGCTAGCCAGGGGAGGAGAGAGAGCATCATAATTTTTTGCTGGGCAGCAGGAATGTGCTGGTGAATTAACCATGCCCTCAATTCTATAGGGAATGGTAAGTAATTTATGCCCTAAGGAGCAGGGGGCTGCTGCATGCAGCGAGGAGAGGGAACAGGCCTGTGCATTCAGATCACATTCAATGGGGGCTGTCAGATCTCTTCCATCTAAACCCCTTCATCACACTATTATTTACCAAGCTGTGTTTGTGCTTGGGGGGTTTACAAATGGAAAGAGAAGAGGTCCAAACCCTACAGTGCTTGCTCCATGGCAGTAGGATCACCAAAACCCAGAAGAGCTGGAGGTGCCCTGAACTCCCTCCATCAGACAGAGGCACGAGGGGCTGCACAGATCCTGGGTCTCAGGGGATGGAGGCTGCGGGGACTCGAGGACCTTGGGGAGTGAGTGGGGTCACTGCACAGATGCAGAGAGATTGATCTAGGCACAAAGCCAGCGAGGCAGAGGACAGCTGTTAGGAAAATCTGGGCAGCAACAGGAGTCAAGGGGAACAGTGGTGAAGGGAGATGAAGTTTGAAGGTCAGGATTCAAGAGCTTTCTGGTCTCACAGGCGCTGAGAGAAGCAGAGCCTTGCCATTCACTGAGCTCTACACAACAGTCCCGGTGGCAGCCACAGCCCACGTGCTGATGGAGGGAGCAGTGATCTGCTCCATGCAGTGCCCAGCAAGGGACTGGCTCCCTGCAGAGGCCCTGGGAGAGCCCTGAGCCTGTTTGGGGCAGCTGCCTCTGTGGCTAAAGCCAGGAGGAGGCTGCGGGTCTGCATGCAGGGCAGAAGGGATGTCTCCTCCCCTACAGGCTTGAGCAATACCACTGCAGCCTTTCAGAAACACCTTTAGATATCACTTCTGGGTAGTCGTCTGAGAGGGACTGCTGCCCTGTGGGTTGTATTTCCAATGGGTGACTGGTCTTAGCAGCCCAGGGTCACTAATGCAGTCATCTGGGGTCAGCCAAATCCAAAATGACTATAGGTATCACCCTTCTCCTTGGTTTCTGTTGCTGCTGTCTGCTGGGACAAAGGTAGGAATTGCAAAACACAATGATTTTTGAAAACTTTCAAGCCAAAGGGAAGCTGGTCCATGCAAATGGAGCAGGTCCACTAGCCTGCTGCTGAGGGCTGAGTGCTGCCCTGTGGCATTTCCCCAGGGACTGCTCTCAGAGCTGGCACACAGGAGCTGAGCAGGGAGACTCTGAACTGAAAGTTCAAGACAATCTCTCCAGAACAGAAATTCCAAAGCTTTGCCATAACTTCACATCCTCCACAGAGCCAGCATGGGGGCCAGCCCACAGAGGTCAGGAATTACGGGTCTCCTCCAGGCAAAATACATGTGCTACAGATGTCCCAGGCCAATGGCAACTGGATTGTGCCCTCACATAAAACCATTTCCATCTTAACCAGCAACAGGACTCAAACAGGAGCCAGCATAGCTGACAAATACCAGGCCTAACACACAGAGCTGGTCTCTTTAGGAGGCTGGTGTGCCCAATGTGTTATGCAGGAAGGAATGTGCAGGACACAGTGACTATTTGTAACAGTGGGCTAGTGCATGAGAAGCAAAGTACTAACTTAACTCCTTTATTTCTGCAAATTCCCCAGATTGGATCAGACTGAAAAGTCAATCTGTCTTTTAATACGCTTTGTTTCATACCATCTGAGGTATAACACTAGCACTCTGGAGATAAGTGAAATTCAGTCTTTACATCCTTTTAAAAGCTCTCAGGGCCAAAGGCCACAAGTGGGGAGACGCCCAACAGAAGCATCTAATCAGGGTGGACACTGAGCTGCTTGTAGTACAGCTCCATCTGCTTCTATTTCTTTTTTAGGAGTGTTAAACCAGAGAGAAAGCTGTGTATTTACAGCTCTGGAAGCAGCTGCTCTGTCTCGGGACCCCACTGTGCCGGGTGCTAGCTGTGAACACGCAGGTACCAGCTCTGGGATGTCGAGGAGTGGTGTGATGCTGCTGCGGCAGCGGGGTCAGGCTGCAGGATGCCCGGCACCAACAGGCTCCTGCTGCTGTGGGGAGTGGGTTTGCACCAGGATAATGAGCTAATTTCACAGGAACGAGCTCAGGTCCTCAAAGCACAGCACACACGGGGAGCCCGCGCTCGGCGCCACTCACCCTGATAAGCGCTGACACGCTCATCTGCTTTGTGCCAGACTTCCCTGCCCTTCGCACACATGCTGGTTTTCCCCATGCTGGGGCCACCTCCTGCACCAGCCCAGAGCCCAATACGTAGCTCCCAATGCAGCTGAGCAACCTGTGGGTGTGTCTGAGGTCAATGCTGGACAGAAACCCACGCCTGAGGCTCCCTGTGCCTGAGGCAAGGGAGGGGATGAGCTCTGCTCCTGCCAGGGGGCAGGTGCATGGAGCACAGAGGTGCCGGCACCATTTCTCCAGGCTGCTCTTGGACCCTCAAAGACTCCCTTGGCTTTCACCTGGCCGTGCCCAGGGAAGCCACCTCGCAGACCTGCTGTCAACATGCGATACGTTCCTTCCCAGACTGAAACCTGGCTCCCAGCTGGCCCATGAGATGTAGGGCTTTTCCTACATCTCAGTACCAAATCCAGGCTTTGACCTCTCTATCCTTTCCCTTCTCAAGGGGAGAGGTACCACAGAGTGCTGCCAGGGCTGGCCCCATTCTCACCGATCCCTGTGCTCATCTCTCTTTGCTTTCGCAGGCTTTACATGGTGGACAGAGCCGAGGGTGCTTGGGAACATCAGGGGGCTGCAGAGCCCTGAGGGAGAACTGATCCCTCAGAGTTCCCACAGGCTGGGACACGGAAAGGGAGCAAAAGAAAGACAGAAACTTCTAGAGGCTGAAGAATGTCTTGGCCAGAGATGAGCCTCCCTTCCCATTAACTGGGCTGGATAAAGTTAAGTCTCTCTGCACTTTTTCTCACCCCGTGCAAGAGCAACTTGTTGGCTGACATGGTTTGGACAGGGGCAGGCACATGGGACCCGACAGTGTGCCTGCATCAAGGGGAGCAACTGGCTGAGCCTGGCCCTGCCTTCTTTCTGCACAGCTCAAAACGTGGCATCAACCATGTAGGAAATGATGAGGGGGCTGACTATGGAGCCTGTGGGTGCCCAGAACCCTCTGTGCCACTCCTCTCTACCGAGGCACCGGCTGCTGGCCATGCCCCTGTGCTCGGCTCCCAGCCAGCATGGGTGGCCTGCAAACAAGATCAGCCCTCCTCTCCAGGCTGCCTCTGGGAGGCATCCGAGCTGGGACGTTTCTTGTGGCACGAGCAGGCTCTGGGGCCGTGGCAGCAGAGCCCCTGCCCCGCGGCTGCACCTCGGCACGGGCTCAAAGCACCCCAGCCATCCGGAAACGGGGAACGCGGGACTTGAAAGGTCCCCGGTCACAAGGATCTTTGGCAAAGCCACTGAAGTGCCCAAAGTGTAATGCGAACACAAGCAGCTACTGAGGGTTTAATCTTTGTTTTGGTGTTTTTTTTTTTTTTTTTAAAGACTAAGCTTAAATAGGGACTGGAAAAAGCCTTCACTCAGCAGGGAAGGAAGAAAGCTTCCCAAACAGAAGCTCTATGGAGTCTCAGTTTCCATTTAGAAACCATTAAGGCCAGCGTGTTCATATTTGAAAGTTAGACATCCTGTTCCAGGCTCAGCCCTCTAAAATAAGTGACCCAATTTGCAGAGGTGTTGGGCTTCAGTAGCTTCCCTCTGACCTGGCGGTACCAAATAAAATTGACTTGATTCCTCTTTTTCACAGGAAGAGTTGTTATTCTCTGAAAGAGTCAATGCTTTTATCTTCCTCTCAGCAAAATACATATGTATAGGGGAAAAAAAAGAGTGAAAAAAGGACAGCGTTAAAAAAGTAAAGATTTCTTTGGTTCCTGGAATTCAAATATCCTGTTTTCTTCTCTTCAGTAAGTTCCAGTGCACACCTAGTTAACAAGTGTTAAGAAACATGTTTCTGTGGGAAAAAAACAAACCAAGATCCACTAACAGAGCTTCAATCTAAATTCCAGTTAATATAAAGGTGACAAGAAGGTATCTGGGGCCTGGTCTGGTGTGCTTTGAAGCACCACATATTCCCAAAAATAATTACACCCTCTGAGCAGTTCTTCAGCAAGCCCCATCCAAGTGAGCTCTGCAGACTAAACCGTGAAGTTCATTTCAGATTCAGGTATTCTGAACTTGTTAAATGCTGTACTAAAAGTTTTCATCTCCGAGTCCCTGATACCCGCTCACAGCATATTGCTGGATTTGCAACGAGGGCCCTTGAGGGCTCCCTACATCATCCCATCTTTGCATGTGCTAAAACCAGCTGCGAGCATTAACACAGCCCACTGCACCCACAGTGCTGGCACAACCTCACAGCGAGGGCTACACCCATTCCTGAATCACAACTGCAGTGCTGAGCCACAGGCACGCCGTCCCTCCTGCCATCACCTGGGCTTTGGGGTGGCAGGCAAGACCCCCACACCCCAACCACACGGAGGTCCTCGTGCCCCAGCACAGACCAGTGCTGGACCTGCTGCCCCCTGGGACCCAGAGACCCCTGGAGAGCATCCTGCACGGAGCTGTGCGCAGCGGGTGCCCGGCACACAGCCACAGCCCTGATTATGGCCTGATTAGTCTTAATGACTTCCTCTCCCTAAATGAGCATTCACAGCTATGGAAGGAGCAGCGGAAGCTTCTCTGCTCCCATAATAGCACACGATGTGCTGAGGGGCTTACCCGAACACGGCAACCCTCCAGGGACAGTGGCAGCTTTTGCTTCACTTCCACCTCTCAGCCTCCTCCACACCCCGGGGTACTTGGACTGGACCTCTGGTATGGCCATCCCCTGGGTTTCCCTCTCATAAAACCCCCCATGGGACCCTCCTCCCTTGGGTACACCCTGAGGATGGCCAGCAGATCCCGGCTGAATCCCTGGCACTGGCCAGGACTGGGCTCAGGCAGGTCCCACTCACGTAATGCCCAAAATCATGGTGGAAGAGCCGGGTAGAAAGCGCAGCCATGGGGGCACGGGACATCCCTCCAGCAGGGATGACAGCAGATGCTGCTGCGATGGAAGCTGAAGGTTTTCCAGCCACCCCCAGATTCTTCATGAGGAGAACTTTCTCCACGTTGCACACACCCCTGTGAAACCTGCCCGTGCTCGGCCCTGGATGCCTCACCAATCCACTCCCCATCTCTTCCTCCTCCTCCTTCTCCAGCTGTGTGGCAGGGCCACATCCTCCCCCTTTTGGCAAGTATTTTCCTCTTCTTCCACATGTTGCATTTATGGGGTATCTCCCATTTATGTGGCTTCAGATGCCTTTACAGCAGCAGCAGCTACACCTCTACTACAGCCAGTTCGAACACCAGCTCCAACACCTCTCCCTGTGACGTTCTGGGGGTCCCTCCAGCAGCTCAACACCCCAAAACCAGCAGCAGAGTCAGCTCTAGGGCTGTGGTCTGTGCATCTGGGCTGGCTCCAGGCAGCAGTTGGTAATCCAGCTGGAGAGGAGCTAAGCTCAGTCCTTCAACTCACTTCTCTAATTCCAATGTTATCCCTCGCTGTATTAACGGGATGAGTCAACAAGAACAAGTGCACAGCCCCTGTCCAAGGGATTCACGTGCTCAAAGAGAGGTGGAAAAGTCTTACAGGTGAATAAATAAACTAGGGAGACAAATGTCCTCAGCTGTCCACTCCTAAATGAACTTAATATGTTTTGTGAAGGAGCACTGAGAACATCTGACCTGTTCCCCTGCCCAGCCCAGGGTGGCAGCAGGACATGGGATGATCCAGGATGGGTGAGGGGAACTGGCTCACTCATCATCCGTGTGTTAAAGTGTAAGTTTCCCCAGGAGAGGCACAGGGAAGGGCGATGACTTTATAAAGCGTTAACCAGGCCTTGATTCCAGCTGGGGGGCAGGAAAGGAACATCAAGAGCGTCACAAACATCGGCTGCTTCCCAGGTGCGTGGGGCAAGGGGCCGAGGGTGGGTGCGGGGCTGGGTTTGGGGGAAGGAGAGCAGCTCAGTACCTGGTTATAGCAACTCAACTGGGTGATGACGGCAGGATCACCAGATGGAGATGCCCAAGAAACAAGCTGAGAGGTGAAATCAGATGGAGGGGGATATATTAGGAACAGACACGCAGATTTACACATCGTCAGTGAGGAGGTGACAAACAGGTCTTTGGAAGGGGAATCAAACTCTCACGAGGGAGTGGAGTGTGATGAGGAGTGTTGGAGAGGGAAGACTCTCTGGGACTCCGGCTGGCGGGAGGATGTGCTAGAAGAAATGCTGGAGGTGGAAGGAGGACAGGGGGACCACCAGTGACCAGAGAGCAGAGGCTGAGGAGATGGATGAGGTCGGGATCAGACGAGCACTGTGTTCAGCAATGGAGCCAGACGCGAAGGGCAAGTTTCACTACAGTTGCATCTACATTTAGGTTGCCAAAAATACCTTTCACAGATTGGCTGTCTTTAATTAAAAGGATGTCTCCTGTGCTCCTGGCACGATACAGAACTCATCCTGCCGTGCGGGGCTCTGTGTGGAAGCTCTGCGGGGCGGCTTTCCCGTGGGACAGCTCTTCTTTGCCTGCATCCTCCCGTGTCCTGCCAGTGCAGGGCAGCTCAGGCAGCGGTGCTCCCCTGAAATGCCCCTCCACAGTGCAGGCACAGAGGAAAGAAGGAAAACTTCACCCCCTTCCTGTTTTGGCTTCTCTCCTTCCCTCCAAACACGGAGAACGCCTTCCTCCTCTCTCCTCCTCCACGTTTCAGTGCAAAGATTTAGCTAATTTCTTCTATGAATAGCACGGGAGTAGCCATAGCAACATCACCCTGCCAACCTCACCACCTCCACTGCCTCTGTGTCCCCGGCACCCTGTTCCTCTCACCCTCCCTCGCACCTCCCCAGGGAACATCTGGGGCTTCAGCCATTTCCCACAAAACAACCTGCATTTGGCTTCCCGCCTGCCCTCTTGGTGCTCTCCCTCCTTCCTTCCAGCCATACCTGCTCGTCATTCAGAAACCCAGCCTGAACCCCCATGGCTTCTCCAAGGCTCTTTCCCCTCTGCCACCCATGGCCCAAGAGACAGGAGCCCCAAATCCAGCAGCACCCCAAGGCTCAGCGAGGGCTGGCGCTCCCACCAAGATGTGCTGCCCTGTGCCCCCTGCTGCAGGTAATTTCCCAGGGCAGGGGAGGAACGTAACAAGCAATGTTTGTGTATCCAAACCCACCAGTGCCCATCAGTGAAACTCTCGCTGCCAAAGACAGGCAGGGAGAACCTGTCCCACTCCTCCACCTGCCTGGCCACGGAGCACCTCTGCCAGGGATGGGGGCCACACAAGCCTGGCACACTCCAGATACTTGAAAGTGGTCAGGGACTCAATGTAATGCTGCCCTAACTCCCCTCTGCACCCTCTTGACCCCCTAAGAGGGAGAAAGGGACCAGACACAGAGGGGGCAGCAGGACTTCACGTTTCTGGCCAAGCAGAGCCAGCAAACCTGGGGCAGCCCTAGGGGCACAGGGCTCTTCCCAGCCACATGCCAGGGAACTGCAACTGCCTTTGGCCCCTTCCCCAGACACCCCAAATGCACATGAATACACTGGTGAGACCCTTGGGATTCTCATGGGGGGGCCTCGCTCTGTACACTGTGTCCGGCACCAGGGACCTTGGAGTGAACTAAGACAGAGAACTGGATGTTCCCTGTGGAAGGGAAAAGCTTTGGCTACTTCCAGACCCTCAGCACATGGAGCAGTGCCGGAGAAGGGGCTTGGGCATGTCCAGGCAGCTGAGCACTCCTCTCCTGAGAGGCTGTGGGCGTTCGCTGTGTGAGAGGAGTGGCTTGAGCAGTCTGCTCCTCTAGTGCTGTGCATCAGGGATGCTTCCCTGGATCACGCTGCCATTCCTCCCTCAAAAGCCAGGAGTCCTCCTGTCACCCCAGTCTGGCAGGAGAGGAACTGAGTCCCCCACCAGAAAGCAAGGGGGGACAACGAGGGCACAGGGCCAGCGAGAGGGATGGTGATGGAAACAATGGAGGACAGCAATGACATCAAGTGCAGGGACCGGGAACTAATGAACAGGGAACATGGAGAGATAAGGGAGAAGAAATGGAAGAGATCTCAAAGGGAAGAAAAAAATCAAAGCAAAAAAAAGATGAGAAACATAGAGCTCAGAGATTTTTCCCCTTCCTCCAGTGAGGATTAGGAGTTCTCAGTTACAGGCACTGCCTGAGCAAGCTAATTTTTGTCCTAGAGAAGGGGAGAGGCAGGAGGAGAGAACAGAAGGGGCATTGGAAGTGGGAGGAGGTGCAGGTTGACGCTGGGACCACGCCGTGTGTTGGGCAGCATGTGTGGGCACGTCTCACGTGCCGTGGAGCTGACAGAGGGTCTGTGAGTATGCCATGATGTCAGAGAACATACACCACCATATGCAACTGGGAGCACGCTTCTGATGGTGGAGCACCAGCATGCGCCTCAACTCTGATGGTGTGAAAAAGCAAGGGGAGGAAAGAAGGCTTAAATGACAGGTGGGGAAGCTCCTCAGGAGGTGAACAGATCCCTGCTTTCCCGGAAAGCCTCCTGACCCGTGCACCTCTTCCCACCTCGGCTGCTGGATGTGCTTCCAGGGACAGGGAGCTCATTTAAAGGGGCAGCCCTGAAAAATGGCAGCCCTGCCTCTAGCCAAGGCTCTCCTGGACACAGAACTGCCTGTGGAGAGATCGCTTGGCATCCGCAACATCCAGCCAAATCTACCCAGAGCTCAACATCTCCTGGCCTGCCAGGGCCAAACCCACCTGCCTGGGCACCAGCCATGCCTAGACATTTCCGTGTTAGCACCTTTTGTCCCTCTGCCCACCGCCGGACTGGGAAGAACACGGATTCCTCACGGCTCAGGCACTTTGCACCCTTGGATCAGAAGCAGAGCGCTGCCGAGGCATTTGCTGCAAGGCTTTACTCATTGCATACATTCGCTCCACACCAGGGAGCAACGCTGCCTGCTCTGATACAGGCAGTGCACATACCACACACGTCATATTCTACATGCAGACCCCGCTACGCTCACATAGCCTCAAACACTGGCATCCTCCGTTGCTTGGGATGCCGTGAGGAGCTTTTGATTATTTTTTTTTTTTTTTAGGTTTTTTTTTTCACGTTCAGAGAGGCTAAGGCAGAGCAGAGAATCCCAACGCAGACTTCCCGAGCAGCCCAAGCTCCATGGCAGCACCACAAAGAGACAATGATTTCTCTTCCACCATTGCAAAAACATGAAAGGCTCCCCTGCCCAGGCTGCCACGGCAGCAATGCAGCTGGCATCACTTCCTTCTCACACTGCTTGCGATCGCCTTACCAGGAATCCTGGGCCGGACCTTTCCTGCAAGCAGGAGTAGAAAGGAGGGAGAAAACCTGCTTCAGTTCTCTGCTCCTACCCAGCTCCCCGTGCTTGCTGCTCTTGATGGAGGGAAGGAAAGAGATGATAGCAAAGGAAAGATGGAACAATGCTTGCCAGGAATCAGCAGGCAAGAGAGAGCTGAGGCTGATTTTGATGCAAAGAGTGGCAGAGAAAGAGACAGAAAGTAGGACCAGGCTGATAGGAAGGTGGCTGGGTTTTTGGGTGCCTTCTGTAAATATCATCTGAGCTATCAGCTTTGAATCTAATTATTTCAACCAGAGCTACAGACGGAGACAGTAATGAAGAAAAAGCAGAGGAAGGGAAGAAGAGGGTTGTGTTTGCCGAGGAGAGAGGAGGAGAGAATTCCCATTGATTCCCGTGTGTCTGCCTGCTACAGCATCTTGAAATAATAATTAGAAGGATCAATAAGAAATCATGTGAGGTTTGAAGATAATGAATGAAAGAGGCAGAAGAAGCAAACTGAAATGCCTTTCTCTCAAGCAGGGTAAATTGTTTTTCAGGCAGGGTCTAGCCTCCATTTTAATGCTTTGCAAACAGATCCAACCATTTTCTAAGCTGGCTTGTGGGTTCAAAACAAGACTGGTCTCTCCATTTAGGGGAGAAAGAGAGACATAGCCTGAGAACGGGTCCTGGAGAACACTAATAAAATGAACGCGTGTGGGAAGAAATGGAGGCAGTGAAATGGGGCAGAATGCACACAGCACGCCAGCGACCAGAGCAGGGTTACATAATAATGTCGGGGAGCAGGGACGTAGCAGCAGAGCGAGGAAACCACAACTCAGTGGAGAGTGGGTGACAGTTTGGGAGCGCTGGCAAGCAACGCTGCGAACCCACGAGGCTGCCCAGCGGGCAGCACGCACCATGCCTGCTAAACACAGTATGACGGGATGCCCTTCATGCTGCCAGGGCTTCAGGCAACGGCACCGCAAGCGGCACGGACCTCAGGTGGGGTGTCCAAAATACATCACGCCCGACGCCCACATCTTGCCAAGCAAGATCCATCTGGCCCAGCTCGGCCCCGGGGAGGCTGCTCCAGTGCTGAGCTCCTATGCTGGACAGGACCGCGGCAGCCAGCCCGAGCACCGGCAACACCAAACCGACCGACTCCGACGCCAGCCCGAGCAACGACGGCGAACCGCAACAACGCCGGCATCCAGCCCCGGCAGTGCCAGCATCCAGCCCCGGCAGTGCCAGCATCCGCCCGCGACGCCCCGGCGGTGATGCTGCGCCCTGCCGCGAACCCGCCGCGGACCCCGGGTTACCCCGACAGCCGCCCGCCCCGTCCCGTCCCGTCCCGCACCGGGGAGCCGCTGCCCGGGGCTGGCCCGTACCTGCTCGTACCAGTCGCGGCTCGAACACGTGCACTCGGGCCACCAGCCCGGGCCGCTCCCGTTCACCTTGGTCGCGCTCTTCCCCGGCGGCGGCGGCGGCGGCGGCTTCAGCGCGGCGGGGTCGCGGGCGGGGGGCCCCAGCTTGGCCTTGCCGCGGGCGGCGGGCGCGGCCCCCCCGGGCGCGGGCAGGGTCTGCGAGCCGTACCCGCCGTAGCCGTATTGCTCGTGCTGCCACTCGCCGTACGAGGGGGGCTCCATGCGCCGCAGGGCCGCCATCCGCGTTACCTCGTAGCACTCGGGGCACTTGCAGCAGTGGTGGTGCTTGTGCATCGCTGCCCTCACACCATAGAGCCGGCTGGGAGGGAGGGAGGGAGGGAGGGAGGGAGGGAGGCGGCGCGGAGGGGCGGAGGGAGGTAGGGAGGGAGGGATGCTCAGGGGGCGGCAGCGGCCCCCGCCCCGCGCAAGGCGCGCCTGCCGCCTCTTCGCCCGCTCGGCGCCCCCGGCCCCGCGGGAGGAGGAGGAGGAGAAGGAGGAGGAGAAGGAGGAGGAGGAGGAAGGGAGGGGGATGGTGTTACAGCGCGGCGATCTCCGCGGGGGCGCGCCGCGGCATCGTCCGCACCGCCGCTCAGCCGCGGGGCCGCTCCCGGCGCGGGGCGCGGGGCAGCAGCTCCGACACGCTGCGCTGCATGGGGCGGCTCAACGCGGCCCGGCTCTGCCCGGCCCTGCTCGGCTCGGTGCGGGAGCGCGGCACCTGCGGCGGCGCGGAGCATCCCTCGCCCCCTCCTCCCGCCCCCGCAGCGGCCAATCCGCTCCGGCGGAACCTCCGCGCCCCGCCCTGGCGGCGGGGGCGCCGCTCCCCGCGCTCGCCCCGCGCACCGGGCAGTCCCCGCGCCGCCCGGGAGGGACAGAGATGCTCGGCTGCGCTGCCTCGAGCATCACCTTGCGCCTGCCCCTCAGCCCGTCCCCGCCGCGCCGGGCAGCCCTCGACGTTCCTCCTCCAGCCTGGCAGCTCTGCCAGCTTTGTGGCTGACACCCAAGAGGGGTTCAGTTTGCCTCAGCTGTGGTCCGCACTGGGGTATGAAATCATTTTTCCAGTCCTGGAAAACTGGTCGCTAGGCTGGCAGCAGCATCTCTTGTTGCATCTCCATGTGAGTTCTCACCCTGCTTTGCTGGCATTGCCCCTTGAGCGTATCGGGGTGTGTCAGGGATGTACAAACACCCACGGCCTTTGCTGGACCTTCCACCTGCTGCCATCAGGGGTTGGTAAAAGCAGAGCAGAAATGCCTGCTGGTGCAGCAGGGCAAGGATGCTGCTGCCAGTGCAGCTCAGGCACTCCTTCCCCTCTTGCACAGAAGTGTAGGACTGGAAGAAGTTCAGAAGAGAGTCATACAGAATAATTGAAAGGGAGATAAAAAATCCGTTACAAAAAGCAACACCTGACCATTTAGAACCTGAACCCAACCTTCTAATGCTTAACAATTGTCACAAACACGAGGGTGGGTGAAGAACTATTCAAAGCAATGGTACATAAATATGTAGAAGAGCAATGAAATGTGTACAGCAGGGCTCCTGCAGGGTATGGGTAAAAGACAGAAGGAGGGGGCCACAAGTTGAGCCACGACATGGTAGTGCAACACCCCAGTTGAGGCTGCAAGGTCTGCAAGGCTCCTACTGGCCTCCTGCACCTTGACAGCCTATGTGGATGGGAGGGTAGGGCACACACTACCTATGTGGAGAGGGCAGAGGTGGGAATGAGAGGAGAGACTGGGGCTGGATTGAAACTGAGGCAGGGGATTGCTGCACCAAAGCAGAGCAAAAAGCCTTTTAGGAACAGGCAGGTGGTCATTGTCTCCCACGTGAGAGCAAAAGGACAGGAATTCCGTGTTGGCTACCCACCATCTCCCACCCTGTGGCACCTCTGAGATCTGAGTCACTTCATCAATGAGAGGTACCAGTAGCATAGCCATCACTAATTACACTCCATCCCAGCTGCAAACCTCCTTCCCTTCACTGTTCCCAGTCTGAGATGGCCTGGTTAGGTTGTAGGGATCATACAGTGGCCACCCAGTGAGGCCCCCTCCACTACCATGAGCCTTCTCCAAAGCCATCTTTGGACCAAGGTCAGTCAGGAGATCCATGTCTGGATGAGGCTGACGGGTCAGGAAAGCACCAGGCAAAGGCACATGCAGAGTGTGTAACCCCAAGTGTCACACCTGCCCTGCGCCAGACACATCTCCTTTCACTCTGTCCTGTGGTGGGGTCACGCAAGGACAAGGCCATTCACTCAGGGGGGAAGTGCAAAAGCAAAGGACAAGAGCAGTTAGGGAAAAACGCTTTAATAAGGAGCTGAGTGAACAGTAAGGAGAAGCGCTGGATTTTTTTTCCCCTCCCAATTTTTTTTGTGTGCATCCTCCGCAAGGAAAGTATCTGGTCCCCTCCATGCTCGGACTCTGGCAGCCCCCCTGAGGGGACTGCCGTGGGCACCCCCACATGGGAAACACCCTCCCTACCAGCCCTGGGTGCCAGTATCACTGCCTCCACCCCACTTCACTTGCCAGCTTGGAAACTCGGGGAGAGCTCCATGATCTAAAACATTCTGCTGCTTTCCCCTGCTCTTCTATCTGTTAGTGCCTCATCACTACCTGCAAACAGAGGGGCCTTGAGCCTCAGCTGATGCAGCTCTGACAAAGCCCTTCCCTACCTCTTGCACGTCCCCTCCCAAAAACCCACATGTCCCATTTTAGCTGCCACGAGAATTGTTTAATTCCTGTTCCTTTGTAATGAACTGCATGTGCTGCCTGCTAGCCTCAATTTAAAGGAAAAAAATAATCCCTGGTTGCTGCCACCTGCTTGCAACATTCCCTAATGCTGCACAGGGTTGGGATCACCTTATCAAGCTCAAGAGGAGGCCAGGGCTGGTGGCCAGGGGCATCTGCATCCTGTGCTTCTCCAGCTTGATTTAGGGAGTAGTCGCATTTTGGCTACTGGGAGTGGCTCTTCTGGAGACCAAGAGATGTGGGCACCCACACTGGGGTGCCCACACCTGGATCTGGCAGGTCAGGCAGTGCCCAGCACAGTCAGGCATCTGTGGGCATCTCACTGCAGTGATAAGGGCATTGAGCAGAGCTAAAGGAGCTGGGAGCTGATTTCCAGGCAGGTGCCTTCACGGAGGGAAGTGATTTGAGGAAACCACGAGCTCTCTCCTCCTCTCCCCTCTTCCTACCAGAATTCTCCCCGTCTTATTTAAATTCAGCTTTGGCAGATGCTCTTTTCACAGGAGCTAATTTCGGCAAAGTGTCAAGAAATCCCCGGAGATGATGCTATTTACAAGGCACGAGGGCGGCACGGAGCTAGGTTTTATCTGGTGTCGCCGGCATTTCAGCCCCTGTTGTCGCTTCCTTCCTCTCGCATGAAGTCCTGCGGGAAGAGGAAGGCAAGTGTGAGGCACCAGGAGCTGGGGGTTTGTTGCACCTACAGCCTTTCTAGGAGCAGAAGATGGGGCAGGCTGAAGGCAGCCAGCTCCTTGCAGAAACAACAGAGTGCTGTCACGCTGCTCCCTGACTTTCGCCCAAGAGAGGTTGGGTCCTGCCAGGGGAACCAAAGCCACGCGTTAGCTCTGAGCTTGGATGCAGAGAGGGAATCTTTATAATGCTGAGAGGGGAAGTGAAGGACAGTTTTGCATGGGGAAGGTATGTTTTTCAACCACAAGCACCTGCAAAAAGCTACCCAAGACACACTGCACAGGGAGGCACCAGGATCTGCAGCCACCCGGCTGAGAAGAGGGGACAGGGAGCAGCGGCAGAGAAATGTATCTGGGAGGGCAGGCAATGGGGAGGTGAGCAGCAAAGAGAGGAACCAGCTGGACTTGGCTCAGTCTGTCAGTCAGTTCCTTAGCACTATGACAGACCTCATCCTGCAGGGATTTGCAATTTGCTGTGTCTGGGGCTTGTCAAACGGAACTTGGAAGAGCTGCTCTGTAGAGGCTGCACAGCTCCTGAGTGAACAGGGCTGGAGGTTCCAGTGAGCATTGGAGGCTTTGCACAGTCACGGGTGAGTGGGAAGGGGCAGGTTAACAAACATCTCACTCTGTGACTGTTCCTTCCTGCCACCAGCAGCGATTCACACTGAGAAATGTGCAGCTGGGCTAATAATAACCAGGCATACCAAGGGACCAATAGCTCTCAGCACTTTCAGGGCACATGCCCAACAAATTAATCTCCTCCAGGGCAAACCCATTTTCATTCTATTAATGATCCCTGATACATTGCCCAGTTCCTGTATCCTCCACTTGTGGCAGGATGGCACGAGGGTCTTCAATAAACACCATCGGCCAGTTTCTGCATTTTACATCGTGGCCAACTAAATGTCTTCCATGGCTGTGCTGGTGGGATAGAGGGGTGATGGAGACCTAAAGCAGGCCCCTTCAGCAGAGCCCACGCTCCTTCCCTGCAAAGAAGAGCCTGGAGGCTCTACCTAATAGCAATCAACTGCAGCAGAATTCCTGACAACCTCACAATGCCCACAGTTGCTCTCCCCATCACCTGGCAGAGATGCTCCTGCCTTGTGCTGGAAGCATGGGCTGCCTGTGGGCTGCCTTCATGCACCTCCCTCCGTGCAAGCGGGGAGCCTTGCTGCTGCTTGGGCACAGCAATGGCAGCACTGACATGTCCTCTGGTCTGTGGGTGCCCACTCCCTCATTTCCTTTAGGCTGAAGCACAACTCCGGCCTGATGGAGCACAGGAAAGGTTTGACAACGTGACCAGGGCACAATTTCACCACTCCAAGCCAGAGTCAGAGCATTCAAATCTCATGTCTTTAAGAGAATCAGTTGCTGGTTTTTTTGGTCCTGTACCTGGATCTCCTGCTGGTCGTGCCTGGTGTGACCCCACCAGACATTCTGTTTCCCAGCATCTTTCACTAGTCCCAAGCTGTCCAGGGACAGGGTGTGCTTACACACACTTAGACCTAGTGGGAGCCAAACACACCCCACTTGGGCTGTACAAGGCTGTCACAGATCTCCTGGCTGGCCCTGCATATGCCAATGTGACCTTGGGGCCACAGAGCCCCACAGGTTGACTCTCCAGGGCTCCTCACCAGGAGCCATCCCTGAAGGAACCAGCACCATCCTCAGAGTGGGTCAACATGTGGCTCTGAAAGGCAAGGGCTCAGCACCACCTTACCCAGATCTGAGGATGCCCTGGGCAACACAGACCTGCCTAGGGGGGGTCTTTCCCCACGTCCAGGGCTCAGAAAGGGTTATTCCTTCCTCGATTATTCCCACTTGCAAAAGAAGAGGAGCTCTTTTGCCTGGCCAGCCCTGCTCCAATCTGCCCCTTCCAGACGGAGCAAAGCCCATCCCGCAGCTCCCACCACCCGCAGCCGTGGGGATAGCGGTGCCTCACCCTCGCAAGTGCTGCCCCAGAACACGCTTTCTGGCACGGAAACCCACCCAGCCGCGAGGACAAAACCGAACGCTGGTGTTCCTGGAAGCCCCGCGCACCCGCGCTGAAGGGGACGTGGGTCTGGCCCGCCCGGCCCTGCCCCTTTAAGGGAGAAAGCGCTGCTCGGAAATTTGTGAATGGCTGGCCCCGCCCCCGCCCCGCTCGGCCAATCAGCGCGCGCGCCGCGGGGCCGCAGCCGGAGCACGGGTCTCTCTTAAAGGCGCACCGTCCCCACCCGCCCGCCCCCGACACGACACCAGACAGCACCGCTTCGGAAGCCCCGAGGTGACCTTCAAAGAGGCTCCCAGCCGCCGGGCGAGGAGGAGCTCCTGAGGCACAGGCACACCCATGCTTTCGTTAAGAGGGACAGGCTAGCGACACAAGCCCCAGAGGACGGATGATGACGGATGAGGTGCCTTTTCCCTCACTCTGGCTTCAGGGCTTGGCTTGGACATGAGATGGTCAGGTCCCAGGGACTGGACATCCACGCTGGCCAGAGCACACAGCTGGGCTGAGCTTCCCCCAAAGGCCACGTGCTGCCAAGCCATGGTGCAGGGAGAGGAGGCAGCTGGGAGAGTGGTTTCATCACCCTGCTCTTGTTTTGGAACAGATCAGGAATGTGGGAGCGCTCCCACAGCCCCAGAACCCCAAAGCTTATGAAACCTCCCTGCAAAAACACCCCGTGAGATTCAGCTGTGCAAAATCCACCACTGCAGAGAGGGGAAATAGCTGCGTGGCACCTGCCAAGGGAGAGGGAACGAACAGTGCACCAACAGGACTGGAACATACATGTGAAGCAGCGGGCAGAGCTTGCCCCTGGCTTCAGCAATAAACCCAGCTCCAGGTCCAGCCTGGTCTCCCCTTGCACTGCAGTGCAGTGCCCCCTCCTCCTTGCTCTGCCTCAGCTCCTCCCGCAGTCTGCTGTAGCCCAGGCTGTGAAATGATCGGATCTAAAAATACCCTTTGAAAGGGGGGGAACAGCCTGGCAGGACATTGCCATGTTTCCTGGACATGTGCAGGTGGGAAGCTGTTTGTGAGGCTGGGCAAGCAATGCCAGCCAGGCAGGATGGTCTCTGTGCCAGGGCTTTGGGCACAGGCCCTGGTGTACCTGAGCAGTGCCAGCCCCAAGAGCTATTCAGGCCACAGACTGCAGGAGGCCTTTGCCTGAGGCTGAATACTTGGAATAATTTTTATGTGCAATGCCATCGAGACTCCTGCAAGGTGCTTTGTACCTGCAGGCTGCAGGGCTCGGCCAGGTGCTGCCCTGGGGCAAACCCTCCCTTCCTGCAACAGGGAACGAGATTGACTCCAAGTGCTGGCACTGATGCAGCCACGCACAGCCTAAACCCCCAGAACAGGCAGGGCAAAGCCAGAGGAGCCAGCAGAGAGCACCTTTCCAAGGACTCACTGACCCTTGGATTCACAAGAGGGATGATTTCCAAACCCACGCTCAGTTACTGTCCTCCCCCCTGCACTTCCCCCAGCTCCTACCAATGCCGAGGATAATGCATCTCTCAGCGTAGCTTGATACTGATCCTCCAAATCCTAAAGACTATAAACCTTCATGAGCAGTTATCGTGGCTGCTCTATTTATAACAGTGCTAGTACTGCCTCTGCCACCAGAATCCTGATCTCTGTCCAGCCTCATGCCATTAAGATGCAGTGACATTCCCCCAGCTCCAGCACTCCAGATAGAAAGCAGCTGGCCTGCCAGGCTCTGCCTTCAAGCTTGGTTTGTTTCTTTAAAAATGGTGAGGAGAGCCTGTTTGTTCTGCAAAAATGCACCTGGGAGAATTTTTTCCCCACCCAGGTGCTGGGGTGGCTATGAGGGGGAGTGGAGTGTGGATGGGAGGGAGGACAGGGTGGCACACCCCAGGCTGTGGGTATGGAGGCTCCGCACTTGAGAGCGCCTGGTGGGTTTGTGCTACAGGAGCTGGGCTCCAGGGCTTCACTTTGGTTGCTGCAGGAATATGGCCAGTCACCTGACAAGGCAAAGCAGGAAAGCAGGAACCTGGGAAGGTGCTGTGCAGACCCTGCACCGGCTCATCTTGGACTCTTGGTAAACAAAGCAGACAGAGACCCAGCAGGGACAGTGCAGCGGCTCATGGAGCTCCTGGCCAAGGCATCAGTCAGTCCCCATCCTGCTGGAGATGCTTGTGAATGGTGTTGGTTCTTGTTTTTAGAGCTATGCAGGAAACCCATCAGTGTGAACCTCAGCATGAAAGTTGCTCCTGCAGCTGTGCTCCCGTGGGCATGAGCAGACACAGACAGCAGATGAAGGCAAACAGAGCTGGAGCATTAATCTGGAGGGAGCATGGATGGACTCCAGGTTGTCTGGATGACTCTGGAGCATGGCTGTCTGTGGCTTCCCAGAGCCTCTTCCTCACTGTTCCCTTTCTACCACTGCATGGGGAGTGCTGCATGCACTCACACCATCAAAATAACTTCAAAACAGGACAATGACTTGGATGAATGGAGAGACCAGCAGTCCCACATTCAGCAAGGCTTTCCTATGCAACCAGAAACACCTCTGTGTCTGCCAAAGATTTTCCTTTTGCTGCTGGTTTTACACAAAAAGTCCCCAGGTAGAGTAGTAATAGGTGGCCATGAATGAGACTTTGGTTTGACAGACTGGTGGATCTACTGACTTCTTCATACTTTGCTGAAGCTGTATATTGAAGGGGGAGAACTGAAGTCTAAGCATGTTCATCTCTGCAGCAGGAACAGCAAGAGCCTCTAGTAAAGCTGAGGCCGTTCAACCCCAAAATGTCCACCAAAGTGACAGCTCTTACTGACACAGCCTTTGCTGACCCCCCCTTTGAGCAGCAGCGTCAGTGGGACACAGGCAGCCAGCTGCCCAGCTGGGTGCCCGTGTGTGCAGGGCTCATGTGTGTTCAGTCTGTGTGTGTTACTGCAGACAGACACCCTCTTGGGTTCAGTGCTCTGGAGCCTGTGTCTACAATGTTCAAACACAAAATTGCTGGAGAGCATCTGAATGCCCTGGGGCGACCTACAGGCACAAAGTGGCTCAAGTGACGCTGGGGCAGCGGCCGGGGCCTCTCGGCTGTGAGTTGCTGCTTTTCTTCTCTGCTTCTCCTAAAATAAACATGCTCTCAAACTTGCATGGGGACTCAGCGGGGAAGGGAGAGTTTCCCCGGGAGCTGGTTGCTTCTGTGCTCCCATTGCTTGAGCATCAGTCACTTCCCAGGATTTTGGGCCTGCAGGGCTGATGCTGCTGGGCTCAGGTTGAGACAAAGCAGTGGTCAGTCTGGCCTGCAGCAATGGCTTCATCTGCCTGCCCAGTCAGCTCACAGAGAGGACGTGGGGTGGTGAGGACAGCAACCAAGCAACCTGATGGGGGGCTTCTTAGTGGGGCTGCATTCAGTGTGAGACCTTCACCACAACAGGGATCTGCTTAATCTCCCTGATGTTCCATGCAGTAGCAAACAGCTCCTTGATGCTCACCCTCTCACACGTCTCGCAGAGAAAGTGGAGAGTGGTGGGGCTGAAGCCGAGGCAGGGCTGTGGGGAGCTCACAGCTCAGGTTATCTCTGCAGCTGCAGCATCTGCCGCACACCGAGCTCATCCTGACCCGCTGCTCCTGCCAGCCAAAGGTGCAGAGCGTGGGAACGCCCTTCTCTTCGGCCAAAGGCATATTGGGAAAGAGGAAAAAGCACTCGGGAGAAGGAGGGCGGAAGCAGACAGCCGGTCGCCACGCCGGCGGCACAGCTTGCCTTTCTCTGCCAGATTCCCCAGGGAGCTCCGCGGACCTGTTCGGCTCTTGAGCTGTGGGTTATAGGGCAGACTGATGCCTCTTCTTCAGCAGCACGTGCAGCAGGGAGGGCTCCTAACACCTTGCCCAGGGCATTTGTTCCAGGGCTGTGTTCTCCCTGGGACACAGGGAGTGGAGTGGGACATTTTTGGCCTCGGTCCAGCAGGGCTAAAGCACAGACTGCACCTCTCACGCTGTGGGTTCGCTCACAGCATCCCCACACACCCACAGCCTGTGGGAGCAGCAGCGGCCCCTGCCAGCAAGGTTTCCTGTTCACCAGTGATTTCAGAGCACACAGACAACGTCTGTCCTCTGAAGCAGTCTCGCTCATACTCTCCATCACATTGACCTGCTGTTGCTCAGTGTCAGCTGTAGGGCTGAGCAAGGACAGAGCTCTGGCGTTGGTGTCGGGCAGCAAAGCAACAAACACTTCGGCAGGTGGGAGGGGATGCACGGGCAGGCGAAGGCGGGAGGGCGGCACCGCACTGGCACGATGACAGGGATGAAGTCAGAGCGGTTGCAGAGCCGTGCTGGGAAGCAGGAGAGGGTGGCAGGGAAGAAGAGCGGCGCTTCCTCGCAGGCGCACAGCTCTACTCATCAGCGGCATTGTTCCCCTTTCATTTATCTTTCCAGCTGGCTGCTCTCTGCACAGAGAGCTGGCTGCTCTCTGCTGGCTGCTCTGCTCTCTCCGAGAGCTGCAGCCTTGCCAGCCTGTGAGCACGGGCAAGTGGCATCGGCCCCAGGAGCATCCTCCTGAGTCTTCCCGCTGCAGGCACACATAAACCCCGAGCAGCCCTGCTAAGGCAACCACGGGGCTCGGGGAAAGGTTGAAATGAGGGATTCAGAAAATAAAACTCCACAGGCCCCACAACTCAGGCAGGACTGTGCCTCTGTGTGCCCCAATGGGGCATTTTAGCTGGCAAAGTCCCTTTGCTCCTGTCCTGTTGAGGGCTAAACATCCACTTTCCCATGGAGGGATGGTTTCAGCCCACTAAGCCTTGACAGGAAGCACATGTCGTTGCTGTATTTACCGGCACCACTTCCTTTGGAGCAGCCATTTGCACACTGCAGGGCTACTCAGAGCACACCCATATCCTCGCCAGCAGGCAGAAATTTCCTGTTCCTGGAAGCATTTGTGCGGAGAGGCAATTTAGCTGTCATGCATCTTCCTGGCTAAAGTAGGTTATGGCGGCTTTTGCTCTGCTAACACTGCTGGGGAGACTTGAGGGCAGGGGAGAGGAAAAAGCCAGGACACTGTAAAACTTATTTACATCAATGGATGCAATAAGAGCATTGCACTTACTTCAGGCAGGACAAGCCAGTCCATCATCTTGCCTTTTATCACTGGCAGAGTGTCCACTAGAGCTCTTGTTCCTGGGCTGATAGCACCAGGGAGGCAGCTGCTCTGCCCTGCAGCTGGTGCTCCCCTGCCCTAGCATTAAATATTGCCTATTATCAAAGCTTCTCTGGTTCTTCCAAGTGCCATTTGCCTTATCTCAGGTGTTTTTCTGAAACCCACTTTGGAAATGCCAGTGGCAAAAAGCAAGCACTGAAGGCTGGAAAGCAACAAGTCCCCATGGAGCTGGACAGGCACTGGGTGTGTAGGTGTTATCCAGCCCTGACGCTGTCCTGCATGCTGGGGCTGTTGAGAGCTGACACAGGAGGTGATGCTGGCAGGAGCTGAGGTGTCCTCAGTGCCTTCATGCAGGAGTAAGGGATGAAAAACAGAGCCCGTGCTGCGGTGGATCAGCACAGCCTGACCCCAGGCTCCTGTGGCATAGGCCAACCTGCTGACATGGGGGACTGCTGGAAATGCTCCTCCTTCACCAGGGCAAGGCCTGTGTTCAGCAATGAAGATGACATCTTGAGGAAAAACTCACCACTGTGTTAAAGGACCCCATATTCCAGCCCAGGGGTTGCTGCAGAGGAGCAGTGCTCGTGCCTGCAGCTCTCCAGCACTGCTTAGTTCTAGTTTTCAGGAAAGCTTCTCAGTCTCCACAGAAAACGAGTTTCAGGCAGGACTACAGGCATGGCTAAGCCTGGCACTGAACACTACCATCCTGACAGCTTTTCACCTCCAGGTCCCTACTCTGCCTGCAGCCACGCTGTGAAGTGACCATCCTCTGGGATGACAAAGGCTGCAATGAGAGCCCTGCCAGAGCACAGTCCTCCCAGAGCCTCCCAGAGCCCACCTAGGTCCCTTCTGTTTCCTCCCTCTCAGGGCAGAAACCTTCTGCTCGGGGCTGGCAGCTGCAGTCCCTGCAAATGGGTGACCCCGAAAGCGCCAGCGCCTGGCACTGAGGACCGGCCCCATACTGACACAGGCTGGGAAAGGAGGAGGCTGAAAATAAAAGAAAACTTCAGAAAAGAATGACAGGAATTATTTCAGGTCTGGAACAACCTGCCTCACAGTCAGCGAGTGAAGAAGCCAATCTGTTTAGTTTATCTAAGGGAAAGTTAAGAGGGAACTTAGACGCATCTATAAATACCTACATGTTGGGAACATTTCTGATTGCCAAGGTCCTTTATCCTAGCAAACAAAGGCAGCAAAATTTCCTGGTGCTGGGAGCTAAGGCAAGAGAAATCCAGGCTAACAGTAAGGTACAGATTTTTAATGTGAAGGATAAATAACCATCAGGCCATCCAGGCCAGGGACAGAGCAGATTCCCCATTGCACAAAGCCTTAAACTTAAACCTAGAGCTGTCTGCTGCTAAAGCAGGCATTGCAACTCAGCCAAACGTTTGGGGATAGATGCAAGAGCACTCCATGGCCTGGGACAATTAGGAAGAAAATCCCTTAAAATCTGACTGCTTCCAACTGCTCAGGCTCTCACTGCTCATGGGTTTTGCCCTGTGACTCCCCTGTGGTGGTGGTTCCCACCCACTGGCAAATGGAAACCAGCAGCCAAGCTCATCTGCCTGTCATGTTCAGAAAACCACCGCCCCACCCTTCCAAAACTGGTAAAGATGTGGTGAATGTTGGGAAACGTAGAGAGAAGCAAGAGGAAAAGGAGAAATTAAACAGTAAGGGAAAAAAAATGGGGTGTTACCCATTTTATTGCAGACCAGAATAAGAAGGAAAAACATTTAAAAAAAGGACAGAAAAGAGGCAGTGCAATTTTTGTATTTAAAATACTTTGGAAGAAGACTTAGACTTAGCAAACAAACATTATTTCAAACTATGCCAAGGAAAACAACATTTTCATATAATTTTAAATCTGTGGTGAGCTCCATTCATCCCGGCCACTTCATCCCTCCCAGAAGCGCATTTTGCCCTTCACTCATCCCTAAAACTCCCCTCGAATGCGTAGCCCAAACGATGCACTCGCACCAGGAGGGAGCTGAGATTTACGATGCACATCCAAATAAATGGTGTTTCCAAGTAAACAAGACAGCAGAGAAAAGCTCCTGGTAAGCTGAGGAACGGACCTGCCATTTAAGAGCTCAGAGAAAAAAGATACGGAAATCTGCAACGTGGGAGCGTGCCAGCGCTGGAGGGGGGAGAGGGACAGGGCTGGGAGGATTTCCAGCTCCACGCAGCCTCTTTATTCCTGCGCCACATCCACCCGCCCTCCGAGCCCTGAGGGCTGACACCGGGCCGTGGCAAATAACAGCGCAAGGGGATGACGCCGGGGTCGTCCAGCCCCTGGCACAGGTGACTGCTCGATTTCTTGTAGTGTGAGCTGTCACCAGAACAGCCGTCAGGAAACACTGCCAGCCCCAGGGGAGGGAAGCGCCTCCACAGCCCCATCCCCGCGGTGCTCCCAGCACGTGTGGCCGCGGGGGCTGCCCCTCAGTGCCAGCCGCTGGCAGGGTGGGATGTGGCCTGGGGCCCACGGAGGCTCACCTGGGGCAGGGTGCTGTGAGAGCTGAGCACCAGGCTGCAGACACTGGCTGGTGCCTCTGTCCTCCGCGCTGTCACCCTCACCAGCCGCGGCGGCGTCCCCGGCGCGCCGTCCCCGGTGCCCGTGGGAAGCCTCCGCTCACGGTCCCAGGAGGAACCCTGAAACGAGACAGGGGGTACGTGTGGGCAAGGGCAGGCCAGATGCCTTCAGGTCCCCCCACTGCTCCTGGAAGGCCCAAAAGGAGCTTTCCCCCACGCAAGGGACTCGTAGTGAGCATCCCACCACTGGCCTGGCCCCCGCCCCAGGGGCAGCGGGGTCACTGCAGGCTTGCTTTCTGGCTGTCCCACTTCATGTTTCAGCAACACAAGATGCCTCAAACACATTTTCTGGATAAAGGAGGAGGGATTTGATGGTGTCAGTGGCTTGGGCTGTGCTCAGTGCAAGGAAGCCCCAAGACTGGCTGCTTTGCTCGTCCCCACTGCAGACAGGGCACGGCGGGGGGAGCAGGGGCACCCCTCACACCAGCTGTGCCAGGGCCATGGCTGCTTCCCTGTTCATTTCCACATCATTAATTTTTAAAATTCTTTATTGACTGTCACATCTCCTTGGGGACTCACAGACTGGCCTGGCTGCAGGCACTGGTGGCTGTTGCCACCACAGGTGGATGGATGGAGCCTACAGAAGACCCAAAAAACCAGAGCAGGATCCCACTGCCTATGGTATAACGTCACTGAAAACTCATCCATAAACACATACTAGATTTGCAGGTTTGCCTTTAACTAGAGGGACTGGCAGTGTGAAGAGGTTCAAGAAAAAATGGGCTAAAATGGTTCCCGAGTCAGAGGGACACAGAAATCTCCTGCACTAATTGTGGGTAGTTTTGTCCCCCCATTCTTGATCCTCAAACTCTTTTAAACACTTCTTCCTTAGATAATATAATTCAGTTCCATGTTCCTTGTGTGTCACTCAAATCTAGTGTCTCCCCAGGTATACGATGGAAAGCCAGTTCAGTCTGTGAGGCAGAAAATGGTGTTTATCTGATAGGCTTATTTCCCAGAAATGTTGCATTTCTGCAGAAACATTCCTGTATCCCCAGATCAGGGGGATCCCACAGCATCCCTTGGCAGGGCTCAAGGCAGTGAGAGGGGGATGGAAAGATGGTCTGCAAAGACATGAGGCAGTTTATTTACCTTGGTGTCTTAGAGATAAGTGAGACCCTACTGCTCAATTCCTGCCTCCCCACCTGGTGCTCTATCTTTCAAAAGCCTCTAACCAGAACAGCCTTTAAAAGGCTGTTGAAAATTAAAGGGAATGCAAATAAGAGAGACAGAAGTTATCTGAGAGCTGGGAAAAAATCCTGAAAAGGGAATCTTGGAGGACTCAACCTACTTCACTTATCAAAAGCAGCCTGAGAGGTGGCTGGATCAGAGAGCTGAAATGCCTCCATGGGAGACAGCGTCAGATGGGAGCAACTAATCCAGCTGCAACAGCAGAGCAGGAACCAGAGCTGGAACTGGAGCTGTTCACGTTAGAAGTAATTCAATTAACACTTGTGAACCAGAGAAGTTGCCTCATTAATGAGACAAGCTGTGACAGAGAAGGTGTGGAAACAGTCTGCATGTGAGCTGAGCAGGCTGTGGTGGCCAGCAGCCTCCTGTGCTCCTTGGCTCCCTCTCAGTGCAGCAGTGTGCAGAGTCTGACCCCGCAGCATGATGACTGTGGCTCTTACCTCAGGCAGGTTTTGGGGCTCTCCTGGGGTCACTGCAGAGCTGGGCTCGCTGGCCCCACGCTGCTGCCTGGCTGTGCCGTGATGTGCATCCAGGCTCGGAGATTGCAGGGGTGCAGAGCGCAGCGTGAAATCATAGAATTCATGGATATCTGCAAAACAGCACGAGAAACATCCACAGGACCTGAGAGGCAGCCTGAGGCCAGCTCCTGAGTGCGGTGCAGCACCCGTGCCCTCCCACTCTGCCTCCAGAGCACCACAGGTCTGAGCCCCCTGGGAGAGGCTGGCACCCTGGGAGAGGGCTCTGCTGGCTCCCCACACTTGCTGCATTGCCCACCCCACCCCCTCTGAAGGCAAGAGCTGTAGAGGGGTGTCTGGCTCAGTGGGCAGTGCCCCATGGCTCTGGAAGGCACAGGCATATCCAAGGAGCAATGACCGTGCAGTCCACAGGGTCTAAGAACAAACCATACTCAGCAATATCAATCCGAAACTCACCCCATCCTGCTTGCCAGGCTGTGCCAGCCCCAGACATGGTCCCATGTCCTTTCTGCTGTAAAAAGCCTCCTGCACCAGGCAGCCCCTGCCTGCCTCTCTGTCCTGACACAGATGGGCATTTCCCTCCCCATCACTGCTCCCCAGCACCCCTGGCTTGTGGAAGGGCTCCTTTCCCAGGAGTACAGGCAGAGGGCACAGGGCACTAGGAGAGCAGGCTCACCGTGTACAAGCTCTAAAGAGCTGATGACTACAGCTGTATTACCTCCAGCTCCTTCCCTGATAAATTCTGTCTTCCCTCCTGGCATGATTTACCTGTGCACTGCCACAAGCAGATGTCAGGTACCTTCATTCTGGGCTCCAAGGACCTGAGTCTGCTGCTGTAAACCATAGTGGCTCCAGAGGGGCTGTGGGAGCCCAGACCCCCTCCAGCAGGATTTTACCCTCTCCTGGTCACACCCAGAGGATTCCAGGGAGCAGCAGGGATGCAGTGGGCTTTGCTCCTCCCTAAGGAAGCCCCCACTGCTCTGCACTCAGGCAGCTGCTGGCCCCTGGCAGCCCCCAGTTCATCTCCAGGGCCAGCACTTCCATGGGAGCAACAGAAGCCAATATATCCATTGCAGAAGCGTTTAATTTCAGAAAGGGAACTGTATCAAAAGTGAGAAACTTTCATATGAGGAAACTGAAAGGGGTAACAAAAATTTGTGGGAGGTTCTGAGCCTATTTTGAGAGACCCACTGGGACATCAGGGCAGATATGCAGTGCCTGGCTGAAGGACGCTGTAAAGGCAAACGGGAGGAAAGCAAGGCTCGACTTCAGGGAAAGGGAAGCTATTGAATGTGAGAAGACATTCATCTAAACAGCTGAAGTTGCATCTAAATGAGAAAACCAGAAAGGATGGTAAATGCTGCCAGGTTAGAGGTAAAGCTCCAAAAGGTCGGCCAGAAGAGTTTGGTAAACGCCTTGCAAAAGCCATAAAAAAGTAATAAATCCCTTCAAGCACCTGGGAAACAGGAAGCCTGGCAGAGTCAGCAGGGCCAAAAAGTCACGGCAGCATAAATAAGCACTTGGAGCAGGAAAAGCCGCAGCAGGAACCTGAGTTCATTTTCTGTACCTGCGTCTGCTGTGGAGGAAGCCGGAGAGCTCCTCTTCTGCCAGTGACCCGAAGGGCAAGCAGTGGGGCCCGGCTTGGGGGGGACGTGGCCGTTCCCATGGCACTCCCTGGGAGCCCACGGACGAAGCGGCTGCACCAGCCCTTCAGTCTTTGGCTTCTCACCTGCAGCTATGCCACGCCAGGGCACCACGGGGTATTAAGTGCTCACATTACGCAGATTTCCAAAGGAAACCTGGTGAGCGTCTGGCAGTGTGAGCAGGGACGTGCTGACCACTGCCTGAGGCCCAAGGGAGGAGGGTCTGCTGACCAATGATAAGATCGAGCGAGGAGGGTCTGCTGTTCTTAGTGCTGAAGAATGCTGAGACCAGCTTGATCAAACTCTCAAACCCCACCACAAGGACATGCAAGACAAGTACTTCCTGACTGGAGCTGGGAGCAGCAAAAATGTGCAGGCTCTGATATGGAAGTGAGAGTCAGGAGTGGTGAGAAGAAGAAACTAAAGAGCTGCTCACACCTTTTTCAGCACAAAGCATATTTTGCTGATTAAACCTGATAACACATAATCTGAAAAATGCAAATGACTGACAGTCAATCACTTTATACTATAAAAGGCCAGTCCTACTTTTGCACAGCGAGGACTTCTATCATACCTAAAGTCTGTGAAGATCCTTTCCTTGAGTGGGGACACCCCTCAAGGTGACTCCTTGAGGCTGAGTGAAAGAGATTTGCCCATGGTCATTGTTATGGGTGAGTAATATCAGTCTCTACTTAATAATTTTTTACCTAGCTTTAACAGAAATGCTCCAATATTGCTTCAAAAGCAGGGCACTACACCAGTAGTTACAGCTATCCATACTGTGTAGTAAGTAATTCTGATTAAGCCCTTCTTTTTCTAATCATCATTATTGTAATCAACTTAAATAATTTAGTATATTTATATAAATGCGTTAGGTTTGCCACCCTTAATCCCGTGGGACAAACTTGTATAAAGGTTCAATTACACCTGTATAATCTTTTAGACATAAACCAACGACAAAGTCTGGGGCTAAGACTGGATCCAGCTGCACCCAGGCTCCTCTCTGAGGAGTATAGAAAGCAAGGGGGTCCTTTCTGCTCTTCATGACTCAGAAAGAGACAAACTTTGTCTGCAGCTCCCACTCTGCCCACGACACCAGTGATGCTTCCACAAAGCAGGAGTGCACTCCCAGATGCAAGTGCCCATCCTCTCTCCTTGTGCTTAACCACGTGCCCAATCACCACAGCAGCACATCCACGTTGCAGGTGGGATGAGAGCAGCATCGACCCCCACCTTCCAGCTCCCTGGGGCTGCCTGGTCTGGTGACCTCCCAGCTGCAGGGAAAAAGCTGCTATAAATCTCAGCTGCTGGCAGACCAGCTGGGTGCCCATGGGGAGCCCAGCCAGGCTCTGCTGTCCTGTGCCCTGGGACATATGGGGCAGCTGGCAATGGTGGAAGCAGTGGGACTCCCCAGATCTACCCACTGCACCTGGGGTACCCCTCCACAACCCCCCAGCTGCAGAACATGCTGCTGGCAGCCCCTGAAGCCTTCCCAAATCAGACATGAGGTCACAGCAAGCAGTCATTGCACAGCCAGACAAACTGGACTTTGTTTTCGTGCTGAAACATCTCTCCCTCTGGTTATAAAAATAATAATTGCATAACAGGATAGCAGCGGCTCCTGGCTGCATGAATTGCATTTGGAACACACAAAACTCTGCGAGAATGAAAACAGGATTTGAACAGCCCCACTGTGGGGGTGCAGTGCTGCTGACATCCCCGTTTGCCACCCATCTGCTGCAGGAACACAGCCTGGGGCAGCCAAGCTGGCAAGGTGCCTGCAGAGCAGAAAACTTGTCCCCTGAAGCAGCTGCTCTCCACCTCCAAAACCCTCAGCCCAGTTTAGGTGCTTGCCAGAAGAGGGAATTGTTGCTGGCACCAGGGATTAGAGGAGTTTCAGGATTGGTGGACAGGGTTCAGGCAGCGCAGGACGTGGCCATGACAGGAGTGCATTTTAGAACGCATGCATGTGGCATTAAAGATAATTTAAATATATGCCAGTTTCCCTCACTTCTTACGAGCATCACAAGTTGCACACAAATCTGCCTCACCTGTGCTCTTTAACAGCAGCACTACCTGAAAAGCCTCCGTAAGAGGATGTTGCGGCAGCAAAGGATGATGCTGCATGTTCTGTCTTACAGCCCAGTTTCTGTGTGATGACAGTGTAAATCCGTTCTGGATCTAACAAGGAAAAGTAACTCAAGATTTACAGAGATTAGAATTTTCCCAACAATTTCCTCCTGGGGTTAATTTGTCAAATAAATGTCATTAAATATTTCTGTAGCACCAGCATCCGAGGGCTAATGCAGTGTCCTTATGCCAGCACCATGCACTTCCAGAAAATGACATTTCTTCCCCATTATGTGCTCTGGCACCAGCTGCATCACCACAAACTTGAAACCCCAGCCTCACACCAGACCCTCAGCCACAGCCCCAGTGCCATAAGGAGGATTCACACCCATGGCTGCCACAGCAGATCTTTCAAGAAAGCCACACGTTCCTGTCCTTGCTATGGGCAAATTTGCAACAGGAGGAGTCCTCAGAGATGGGAATCCTCCAGATTCCTCCAGTTTTCCACCCTGGCTCCTGCAGGCACCCAGGGAAGCCACAACCACCATCCCCAGGAGCATTGCTGGCAAGCTGAACTCCCAGATGGAGTTTTGCACCCAGGGAAGCACTTCCTGCCCCTCCTGCCTTCACCACAGCTCTGGGAGGAATCTTTTCTGGGGTAAAAGGAGCTGCAGGGGAGGGTTGGGGGTCCAAGCAGCCGACAGAACCACACAGGTTTGTACCAGCCACTGCTCAGGCACAGGAGATGAGCTGAATCCCAGAGGGCTTTTGGGAGGAGCTTGGCCCCTTGGGCTGCGGGCAGCTGGAATGGCCAGACGTAGACAAACCCTGCCTGTCCACCCGGCTTCTCCCGCTGCAAAGGGCACAACAGCCCCTTTCAGCCCTGGCTCTGGGAAGGAAAGGTCAGGGAGCTGCTCTTATGTGAGAGCCCCATCCTCCTCTCCAGGAGAGAAGACCAAGCATCTCCCTGAGGGGCTCCCAGTAGCAAAGGGAAAGCAGGGCCACCATCACCCCAGCCCAGGCTCCTGGATCACCCTTTTGCCGGGCTGTTTCCCTGTAAGTCACGCACTTGGCTCCACAGCCTCAGACACAGGGAGAGAGAGGGGCCAGAAGAAGGGAGCCAGCACAGCCTGTTTTCCCTCTGAGCAGCCAAGGAATTTCTTTTGTGCGGAGCAGGGTTTGGCACATTCCAGCGCAGAGCAGCTCCCGCATCGCTGTGCTGAGCTGAGCCAGCCGCGGCACCCGGGACAGGAGCAGTCCTGGCAGAGTCAGTGTGCCCCAGGCGTGGGCAGCTCCGGGGACAGGGAGGTGGTCACAAGGATTTAAGGGGCTGTCCTGTGCTCTGGCAGAACACGGTGCATGTGCAGAGCCACACTGGGCACACTGATCACAGTGACAGACACATCCAGCACTACACAGACGCATCCTGGGCACAACGCAAACTTTATCTGAACATCCCAGCAGATCCCCCCCACAGGAGACGGACAAACTGGGATTTCTGGAGTCCCCAAAACAAATTATTCTTGAAAAGAAATTATATGGGAAGTCATATCCCTGGCGTTTTTCATACGGACCAACTTGGCAAACTCCGTGATGTTTTTCACTGCTGGTAGCTCTTCTGTGGCCTAATGCATTTTGATGCTCGAACTCCAGCCAGCCAATGTATGCCTTAGGAAAGCATTACCTGCAGGAGCAGATGACCTGAGGACAGGGACAGATCATGCTCACACATTCACTATCCCCAGGGGTTGAAAAAAGGCAGGACCATGTTGCTAAAAGGCTGCAAGAGAAGGCTAAGGCCCTTCCAGAGTGAAAAGCATCTGGCATGGCGTGGGGCAGTGAGATGGGAGCCTCTGCACTGAGAAGTGTATCTGTGGCTCTTCTGAAAATCCTCCCCCCTCAGATAAACACTGAACCAGTGCTGTGACTCGGAGAAATTTCAGTCAGAGACACAGCAGCCCATTGGGAAAAGGAGGGGTGAAAAGGAAATCAAATAGAAATGTCCTATCACCCTTCCGGAGCTGTCACTGTGCTCCAGAGGGTCTGGACCGTGGACACGAGGCAAGCCAGCGTGTGCCAGCTGTGTGTGGTCACAGCAAGCACGCAGCCAGACACAATGTCCACGCTGGGACAGAGGAATTCACAAACCTACTCCAAGGGAAGAGGGGGGAGGCAAAGGGGGGGCGGAAGTAATTAATGCAAATTCCTAGTTTAGGTAAACACATCTAGAGAAAGCTCCGCTCTGGCACGGGGAATTAATATCCTGTTAAACCAGTTGAAAAGGTCACCAGCAATCAAGCGACACTCCCGACACTCCCTCATGCCAGCGCTGACAGGGCACCAAGATAGAGGGTTGAGAGCAGGGAGCTGGGAGCTCTGCGCAGCATCCGCCTGCCAGCCTGCAGCTGCAGCCAGCTCGGCGCGCGTGCAGACGCCTTCTCTGCAGCCACGCTCCCTCCACAACGCTTCTGCACTAATATCAACAGCCCTGGGCCTTGGGAAAGCTGCTTCACCGCCTTCACACAGCCCCAGGGAGGACGGGCAGAGCACACACGAAAGCAACCAGGGGTTTTGGGTTCATGTCAGGTTTGCCGAGGCGATCACAGCCCTGCTTGGGTTCACTGCCTCCAGGACGGGGTGAACCGCGGGCTGGGGACCGCTTAGAGAACGGGTTGTATAAATTAAGAGACAAGAAAGGAGAGTCACACTGGTCCCTTCAGCGTGGGGGCCCACCTGCACCAGGTAAGCCTCCCTAGCCACGTGTCTCTGCTGCTGCTGGCACAGACATTCCAGCACAAGACCTTCAAAAAGACATGCTGGGACTGAAAGCCTCGAGGTGATGCTCCAACAGCAAGAAAGAAGAAAGGAAAGAATAAAATAGCTCAGGACACACCACTCAATTTCATCTTCAATGGAAAACCTGAAGCACAGAGGAGCTGCTGGCAACTCACATCTCTGCAGGCACAGAAGTGGGTCTCTGGCTGCAGAGGTGTGAAAAAAAGGTGAGAGCTGCCAACAGACAAGAGAGATGGTGAGAGGGAGCACCAGGGCTGTGACAGCCTGGGGTCAAAATGCACTGAGAATGAGCTACACACCCCATGTGGAGCTCTGCACCCTGGGACCTGGGACTTCCTCTAAGAGTGCAGAGCCTCTGGGGTACTTTCCCTTCCTTCCCACCAGGAAAACCCAGCTTCTCTCCCAGTAGACCCCAGAAAAGAAACCACCAGGGCTGCATGCATTTCCTGAGGCTCACAGCGCATAGAACTTAAGGAAAGGAGCTGAGTGAGAACTCCTGCCCCTCTCCACACACTGCAGCTTCTGCAAATGGTTCTCTGGGAGTAACTCTGAAGTTAGTGCTCTAAGTCGGCCCTCACAGCCAGGATCTGGTCTGATTTAACAGGGAATGGAGTTGAGCAACTTCAGAGTCCAAACCCATTGAATTTTGTTTTTCTTAAAAAAACACTTTGCAAAGAAAGGGCATTTTCAAATGCCCTTGTTCAGCAAGACAGCCCTGTGTCTTGCACAGAGGAGCTGCTAAGTCCAGCAGGACTCCAGCTGAATTTGTCTAAATCCATATGGACAACTTTATACAATTCTAAAAATGCTATTTTCTGGTTAAAATGCTACTTTCCAGCCCCAAGACAAGCCTTGCTGTTAAGTCTATTTCTTGTGTGAAATGGAGCCACTGGACCAGTGCTCATGGGTTTAAGTGCAAGAACGGCCAGAATACCCCAAAGGAGCTTGGATACATGTGGATTCTCTCTTAAAAATAGAAAAATTTAGTTTCCTTTCAATTTGGCAGCAGGAGTGGAAAGCGGCAGGTTGTGATGAGGCTGTGGTGGAGTGTCCCTGTACGGCAGAACTGGAAACACAGCGGTGGCTGCAGACACACCAGGCCTGCACTGCACAGAGGGTGCTCACAGCATGGCAGGATCCTTTGGCAGGTGCTGGATAGATCTGGCGTGACCAGATGAAGAAGGCTTCACCCTTTGTCTTTCAATCACCCAGCATCACAAACACCCAGCGACTGCAGCCCTGACCCCTGGTATCTCCTGCCCAAGTCCTGGAGGGAGAAGACAGCCCAGCTCCCTGGAATTATGTGCCATGTGTTTGCACAGGATGCACCCGGTCTGGTCAGTGCCGGGCACCTGTGCAGGATCAGGCGCCTGGGAGGCCCCGCTAACCACGAGGCCACAGGGACTGTGAGGCAGGAGCTTACCCAGCAGAGCCTGGAACAGTTCACTTTGGAAGATGTGCGAGACTTTTCCAATGGAGGCTTTTAGCTCCTGCTCCTCCGGGGACCGCAGGGTGCTTTGGTATCTGGTCAGAATTTCCACTGCCCGTTCAGTGTCTGCAGAGATGACACAGGAGTAACAAGACATTAACATCGAAGAATGTTAGGGAAAGGCTCAAGTGCAGGCTTGAATAATGCTTCCAGTTGCCTTCCAGTTTGGATTTTTAGGAACCAGACAGCCACAAAAGCAGCCTCCTCACTCACACCTGGAGGAGCTAACCCTGCTGAGAGGTGCAAAGGGCCCATGGTAGAGAACTGGGCAGGGGCTGGAGGGGAGGTGATTCTGCCAAAACCCCTGAAAATCTCGAGCTAAAATCAGGTCAGTTCACCTCTGAACCCCGTGGCACTGGGCAGCCTGAACACCTCTGCCACTTCCCAGGCAGAGAAGCCATTCAGGAGCTGGACACATCCCGGTTGCACAGGGCTATGAATACTACTGCGGGAGCTGCACTCTCCCACGTGGGGCCAGATGGCTGCAGCAATGCTGAGTGCAGGCCCATTCACACAGTGCAAACAGCTCAGCTCCACGAGTGGCGAAACTTGGGTTTTTACAGGGCGAAGCGTAAGAATTGCTCAACGCAACAAGCAGCTCTGGGTCAGCAGGAGACAAGTGGGAAAGGAACATGATGCCTTGGGGTCAAAGGAGATGCTGGCCAGGAGGGGAACTGGAGGCTACCGTGAAGCGATGCTTTGGTTAAAGACTGGGGTCACAATAGCTATGAGAAAACCCTGGACCTGAAATAGTGGAGCTGTGATCTCCGTGCCTGGACACCTCTGTGCTTCTCCAGGCAGACAGCCAGAGCTGCCAGTGCAGCCCCAGCCTCAGATGTGACCCACATCTCAGGCGGGTGGGGAGCTCCTGTGGACCTTGAGACCATCCCAGCCCTATCAGTGGATGTTTCCCTTTGTCACCAAGGCAGCCTGCAGACAAAGAGTGTCTGTGTGAGGAGGCAGAGAAGCTGTCCCGCCACTGCTGGAGACTCATCTTTTAAGCCAGGAACTCATGCAGAAACGATGACCCTGCTCATCACAGGGCTCTTGGCAGAGAATTCAGGTCATCAGACAAGGGGGCCTGTGTCTGCTAGGGTGTGTGCCACCTGGTATCCCAGCTTGCCCAGCCTCCCAGCTCCTCCTCATCTGAATGGGAAAGGGGGTCTTCCTGCCTGTGTCCCCAGCCCACACTCATCGTGGAAGCAGAACAAGGAAGGGAGTCTGGGGAAGCGTGAATAGCTTCGACTCAGAGCTGGGCTCCAGGAAAAGCAGGGACTTCCCCAAGCTTTATGGCGATCCTAGCCCTGCGCTATCACTAAGAGCTTCCTTTTCTGCAAGATAAGGCAGTGGCTTCAGACACTGCCCAGCACCCCATGAGCAGGATTGAGACATCTCTGCCTGGTCATTCCTAACCTTATTTGTAGAAGCTAAAGAAACAGAAGAACTGGGGCCACCACACCAGGACACAAAGACTGTGAACCTGGTGTGAACTTCCCACCCCAGTCCAGGCTGTGCAGAAAGAGCAGCACGCACCCTGCGCTGACCTCTGCGCTGCTGGCCACCAGCACTGTGTGACAGCCGGCCGGAGCAGGGGAGCACTGGCTCTGGACAACCAAACGTGGGGAAGTGTTGTGCACATGGCATGGGGGTGAGACCGGAGGACCCTTCTCAGAGCACCCAAGAAAGACCACGTGTTATCCAGGGCCCATCTCACCATGCCTCAAGGGGCATCCAAGTCCCACTTACAGAAGATCCCTCCTCGCAGGACCCACACCCCCACGCCCACCCTCCTCCCGCCAGCACCCAAGGGCTGTGCGAGCACGGCATCCCACGGCCACCCGCTCCGACCCACGAGGACACGTCCACAGCCCGAGGAGGGCGTGAAGCGAGGGCGCCCCGTCCTCGGCTCTTAACCCCTGGCTTGCACGGCCGCCCGCAGCGGGCAGCGAGGGCAGGAGCTGCCCGGCAGGGGCGCGGAGCACCGGGCGCGGTCCCAGCGCCGGCACCGGCGGGGCGGACACTTGTTGAGCGCGGGGGGCGCGGTGCCCGGAGCTGCGGGCAGGGCAGGGCCGGGCCGGGCCGGGCAGTGCCCTCCTTACCTTCCCGGCGGATCATCGCTCCGCCGTGGCCGACGGCCGCTCCGCTCGGTGCCAGCCCGAGAGCGGCCGAGCCACCGCCCGCCCCGCCCCGCCCCGCAGGGACCGGCCGGGAGCCGCCCCCCGCCCGCCGGCACCGCCTCCGGGAGCGCCCCGGCTGCGGGAGCGCCGCTCCGCCCCGCCTCGGAGCCCGCGGGGCTGCGGGGAAGGCTCGGCCGGAGCCCCTGGAGCCCCTCCCGGCTCGGGCTCCCGTCCCTGCCCGCTGCGGAGGGCCCGGCCCGCCGGCCCCGGTTCCCGGGGCGGTCACTAGATGGCACGGAGGCGCCGCGGAACGCGCCCGCCCCGCGCCGGCACCGTCCGGGATGCGCTTGCCCCTGCCCCGCGCCAGCAGCGCCTCCCGCAGCCGCGACCCGCGGGGAAAGGCAGGACGCAGCCCTGCCCACCGCAGCCCTGCGGGGTCTGTCTGTCTGCCGCTCCTCTGCTTTATTGACATAAATAGGTAGCAACAAGTAAAACTGACACGAAAAATTGACATGTTACTTCCCTCCCCCCCCCCTCCTCCATGTGCTTCAACGTGTCTGATGCTGAGTCCCATCGCTCCCCTCTGCAGCCTTGGAGCTGCAGCAGCAGTGTGATCGTGATCCCGCCAGCCCCAGGCATCCCCCACTCCCAGCCCTGCTCCTTTACCCCCTAGAGCAACAGGCATTAACTGCTGCATGGAGTGCCAGGACCCTGGCCTGTAAGCATGAAGCCAGCAGGGGCAGGATTTGTGTCCAACATGGGAGTGCAAAGAGCTCAGCTCCCCCTCTGTCTTGTGAAAAGCCACCCCACAATCTACTTTCTACTCCTCAACCCAGAGGAACAACATGTAAACCAGGTGTCTTTCTGTGGCTGCAGTGCCACTGTAGTGATGACAGGTAGAGACTGCCCCTCACCAGTGACCCAAAACCCCACCAGTGTCCAAACCGCACGGCAGAGGTCTCAGCTCCAACTCTGCCGGGTAAGTATTCCACCCTAGGCAATCCCTGCAAAGCTTTAGTTCCTCGCTGCCAATGGGAAATGGGAACCCAGTTCCAAGTCTTTTCAGCTGAGGGCAGCTGTGCACCATGAAAAGAGCCAGGAAGGCCACGGAGAAGGAAGGCTCAGGAAGGAGCCTGCAAAGGAAAGGAGCCTTGAAGGTGGCCTGAGGAGCGCTCCCCGCTTGAGCTGTGCAGGGCTGTGGCTGCCCCTCCCCGTGGCTGACGCAGGCAAGAGGGGTCACTCTTGCATCAAGCTGTTGATCTTTGTGAGCAGCACATCCGTCTCAGACTCTGAGCAGAGAGAGAAAAAATAGTCATCGTGGGCAGCCAGCATCCCCTAGCAACAGGCGGAGTGGCCTGAAAAACAGGTTTGAGGAGGCTTGGGGAATGTGGGATTCCCCAGTGTTGTCCCCCAGGTCTGTTTGTTAAGGGCAAGGCAGGAACTCCCTGGCCTGGGATTCCCTTCCCTCCCCCAGCCATCCCAAACCACTCTGTCATGTTTGGCTGGAGAAAGCAGCCTGGCTCCGAGGGAGGGGAGCTCTCATCCCGTGCACACTCACCCGCTGGCTGTCTTCTGTGGGAGCATTTCCTAGGAGATGGAATTGGATCGATGTTAGCATGCAAGTCTGGCTTCCCGCTTCCCTCCCCTGAGCTGCCAGCTGGAGGCTGTGGGGCCCCACAGTTCCACAAGGGACTTGCTCTCAGTGCATGCAGCACTGGTAAAAGGGACCAGGGTCCCCCAGCCCCAGCCCACCAAGCCCTGGGATACAGAGTAAGTTAGGAAGTGTGAACTAAGGCATTCAGCAGCTTGAAGCAGGGTCAGGGCAGATTTTTAGTTGCAGCCTAGGGATAAAAGCTGCCTCTACGCAGTCTGCTGTTTTAGCCAGACAGGAGTGGACCACCCCTGAATCTGAGTCCAGAGAGGGGTGGCAGCAGATACAACCAGGTTTGGACATGTACCAACCACCCAGGGCACACTGTGACGTCCCCCAGCAGACCTGCCTTGGGAGGGGGAAAAGAGATCAAACCTACTTCAGCAAGAGGAAGGCCCAGAGGATGGTAAGGAAGGAAACGCAGTCTACAACGATCCAGATCATGAGATACGTGGTTCTGGGCTGCAAGGCAACAAGACACCCCACTGAACACCATCTAGGGGTGGTGCACTGGTGACACAGCCCAGCCTGCCATGCCACCAGTCCCTTCTACAGGGTCACCTGCTCCCATGCCAGTACAGCACTGAGCAGAAGTCACCCTCCAGGAAGCTGTCTGCACAGGGCTGCTGCCCAGGGCTTCCCCCAGAAAGGGACCCACAAGTGCCTGGGGCACAGGGCTATGGGGCAAGGTGAAGGATGGAGCGGTTACTTACAAGCAGCCAGATAGGTTGTTTCATTTCCTTCAGCACCTGGCAGGCATTGGTGGTGACAGAGCTCACCCCAGAGCACCAGAGCACGGAAAAGAGCCAGGGCTGGTTCACCACATACAGGTTGACAGAGATGTTGTCCTGGCGATACTGCCTGCACGGGGACAGCCGTGGTTAGAGGAGCAGACAGCAGGGTGCCATCACACTCCACATACAGCCAGAGAGGACTGTACATCTGGGATGTGATCCAGCATTTTCAGCCACGTGGAGTGACTGGAGATCCAGACCCTGGGCAGATTTGTTGGCAAGGCAGAGGACTGCAGCCAGCTCCATCCCCTGCACCAGCCCAGCCTTGATAAGGTGTGCTTGTCCACAAGACACCCAGCCCTTCCTAGCAGCACTCAGCCTCAGCTGGCCCTCACCTCTGCTGGCCCCTGGGACAGAGCTGGGACAGTGCCCAGACCCCTACAGCTCCCAGGCACTTGGGCAAAGGGTTCTCACCTGATCTCCTCAGAGCTCATGTCCTGGTAGGGCAGATTGACATGCAGTAGTGGCTCCTTCTCATTCTGGAGTCTCTTCCGGCCATAGACTTGCTGAACACCTGGGGCTTGCTGTTTGACCTGTTCCCTGAACCCGTCGGGAAGCCAGAGGACCTAGGCAAGAGCCAGTGGGCACATGCAGAGGAGAGGTGCTCCAGGGAGTTTGCTCTCTTCCAGTATTTCCTTGCAGGTTCAGGCACACATGGCCTGCTTAGACAGCTGCTCCCTGATCCCAACCCCATGCTCAGCTCCTCTATGAGGATCTCAGCCAGGACAGCCTGCTATGAGCTTGCCCCAGCCAAGAAAAAAGCACAGCAGACCCCACTGAGGTGAAAAAGCAGTCCCAGCCTAAGAAAGCTGCAGCAGTTATGCCCTTTCTGGGTCCTTGAATGGATCAAGCAGCGCATCCCTTTTGGCCCCAACTCTGCATCAAGAATGCACCTTGGATCAGCACTATAGTAGAAGTCTTTGCTATGTCCCCTCCTGCTCTACATACCCAAAAAGCCAAGGAAGGGAGGCAATTCGAGTGCTAATTCATCCCCTGAGGGCAGCATATATTCTGTGCTGCAGAAGTTGGATGAAACATAAAGGGAACACAGGAGGTTGCAGCAGAAGTCCAAGAGCTGCAGGGAGAGGTGTGGTGCAGTGGGGGCAGGTGGAAGCCTCAGCATTGCACTCCTGCTCATGCTGCCAGTGTTGGTCCCCTCCCTAGACTGAGTCATTGTTTACACACCAAGGTGGCCAGTGCAGAGAAACCAAAATATCTGGAGGGGTCTGAAGCTATAGGCATTAAACCCTAATTACTGGCAACTTCTCCCAGCTAGTGAACCCCACGCCTGGACAGGGCTGCCCAGCAGGGATCACCTCTGGGGATGTGGTGTACGGGGTGTCAGGGATGCTCAGGAGGCTGGCAGGGCACCTCCCACCACGGCAGGGGTGTGACAGCAGGGCCTGGCAGTGCTGGGGCGGTGACCAGCTCACCTGCTGCAGTGGGATGCCAGACTGTAAGATCACTGCCAGGGTGGCATTGACGAAGCTCTGGTAGTCACTGTGGTTCTCAGGCCGGAGGTCGAACATGATGGAGATATTGCTCTGCTTGGCTGCCTCGAGGGCCTGTCCCAGGGAGGGGATTCTCTGTTTAGCTGCCTGGTGGCGATCACCAGCAGAAAGACTCGGCATGGTGGGAAACGGACTCCGCTGCAAGGATGACAGAGGGTTAGGCATCACAGGCAGAGCCCCTGTAAGCTTCCACCTCCCAGACTGGTGCCCATCTATGGCTCTCAGTTTCCTACACTGGCCTCTCCACATGCCCTCTAGTGCAGACAGGCACAGGGATCCTTCCCGTACACACCCATGTGGTACCTCTACCCTTCTCCCCTCTAATAGCACAGTTCAAGTAGTCCCAGCACCTGTGGGCATTCAAAGCAGCTCAGCAGTAGTTAGTCACCTTTTGGGAAGAGCCTTGCCACAGCTGCTTTCAAGCCCAGGCAGGCTGTGCAGCTCAGAGCACACACAAGACATCTCCCCTCAAACCAGCCTCCTCCGTGACTCAGTTGAGCAGTCAGAACAAACCCCAGCTTGGGGCATAACCGCACCCAAGGGATTTATGCAGGCTTTCTGCACCCTGTCCAGGTGTCTGCCAGGACCAGTGCTCCACAGGGAAGGTTCTGGAGCCCCAGGGCAGGGCTAATGCTTCACCCACAAACGCACCCATCCCTGACCAGCCACCCTTAGGGCATCCTGACCTCCAGAAACCAGCTGCCAGCATCCAACTGCTGCAGGTCTGTCCAGTTGAAGGCAGTGCTGTTCAGGGCAGCCCTCTCAGGGAACACAGCCTGCACATTGGTGGTCCTGGTGAGTTCCTCATCATGCATGAGAAATGGGACTCCATCAGCACTGGCAAAGGAGCAGAGAGGGAAGCGGGTTTTTTATTGTAAGCTGTTTGTCTCCTATCCCTGCCCTGGCATTTCTGCTCCCTCCCAGTCACCTGTCAGGGCAGCTCCCAGCATTATTCTACTTGTCCTTTACACAAAAATGTGAGCGTCCAGAAAGCACAGAGCACCTAGAGACCAAGCCAGGAACCAAGTAGTTTCCTGCTCTCTGCAACAGCTGTCTCCATAGCAGGATTACATGAGATGAACTAGAGCCAGGCTCTGTTTTCCAAGCAGTACCCCTCCCATGATGGAGCCTCCCTCCCTGGAAGGCAATCTGCATCAGGAGGACAGAAACCCAGGACCTCTCCCAGAGCATTGGGACACCAAGTTGGAGCCAGTCCCATACTGGGGTGGGTGGGAGCAGCAGGGCCCTTTGAACAGGGCTCCCTCCAAATGCAGGCTGTATCAGCCCTCCAGGTGTGTTCCAGAATGCCCCATGTGGGCATATCCACCCCGGGATACACAGGCCCCTTCCTCCCTCTGAGCCCCTTTACCTCACCATGACGTCTGTCTCAAAGACTTGCACATCGCAGTCCACCGCCTTGTGCAGTGACATGAGGGTGTTCTCAGGGGCCAGCTGGAAAAAGGAACAGTGTTAATGCAAAGGGCATGGGCAAGACAGGGCAGGAGGCAGGCACTCACCCTGCCTGGCTGCACCCAGCAGCTTGGCTCGGCTCTCTAGGGCAACCACAATGAGACTGATGTGGTCCTGGCACAGTGGGGAATGGAAAAGGAGCGAGGACAGACAGCCAAAGCCTGCCTCATCCCTGCTTCCAGCCCACGCTACACAGTGAGGCTTTCTGCTAAGAGTTGCATCTCCTGGTCCAGCAATGCTCAGGAAGCATTGCTCACCCTGAGCTCCAAGCCTGAGCTGCCCTGGCTGCTGTGGGAACTCTGCTCTGCTGGGCTGGCCAGAACTCATCCAGGCCTGTGGCAGCAAGAATTCAGTGCCCCATGGCCAAGCTGTCACTGGAGCAGCCTGTCCCATCCACCCTGACCATTGGCAGGGTGCTGGTCACTCACCATGGGTGCTCCTCGATGGCCAACAAGGGCTGGCTTGGGGGGCAGCTGGTTCTCCTCCATGAGACAAGGGGAGGTGATTCCCAGGGGAGCCAGATACAGTGCAATCATCACTGTGCAGTACACAAGCAGCAGAAACACCTTGAGACCTGCAGGCAGAGGCAGAAGATAGAGAGAGAGGGGTGAGGTACAGAGGAAGTATTTTGCAGGCCTTTAGGAATAATCCAAGGCTGCTTCACCTGGCATTAACCTGTCGTTGCCCTCGGTCAAGCACTTGGTCCACTACATGTCCTTGCATCCCAACCCAGCACTTCTGGGTCTGCCACCCGTGCCCTCCTCCAGCTGCAAAGCAGTGAGGGCTGAAGCAGCACCAGGGGCTGGGTGTGAGAAGAAGCAACCAAGAGCAGGTATGACCAGCAGACTGAGAACTGGAGGCCTGATCCCACTGCAGTGATGCTCTCTGACCACCACTCTGCCAGCTGTGCTGCTCAGGTGGGTGTTAGGCAGCAGCTGAGGGGGAATGTGGAGACCCTGGAGGGGTTACCTGTATTGCGAGTGCGGTACACGAAGCTGGCCAGGGGCCAGGCAAGGAGCGTCATTCCCCCCACGACTCCAATGTGCAGGAAGGGACCCGTTGCCTGGGGAGACAAAGGCAGAGTGTCAGCCAGGACCAGAGCAGCCTCTGTCCCCAAAATACACATGCTCCAATGCCAGGGATCTGCCTCTGCAGCCAATACCGCTGCAAGTGCCAGGGAGGGAAGGACAGGCTCCTGGGTGAACTGCACAGACCCCCTGCTCTGTTCCAGCCACCATTCATCATCCTGATGGCAGCTGCTCCAGGCAGGACTGCAAGAGCAGGAGCAGCACCTTGCCTGGCCAGGCAGCAGAAGTCAAGGGCAGGAAATTAACCCCCATGACACAGAGCCATGCTGGGGTGTTCAGCAACCACCCTTCAACTTGTCCCCCCAGGGCAGGTATTCGGTACAATGGGGGAGTCTCTGGTATCGAGGTGACTCACCTGCAGGGAGATACGTGCACTTCTCCACTCCTCCGCCCACTTTATTCCCAGCCCTGTGAAGGCTGCAGCCACCACCAGGGCAGTTAGGATCAGCAGGACCTGTGGGGCAGTGCACAGGGCAGTTAGGGGAGCACAAGCATCCTGCAGGAGAGCTGCAGTGCAGGCAGAGCCCTCCTCATCCTTCATCAGCCCCAAGTCCTGAGACCCCACTTCCCCATTTGGGTTTGCAGCTGAGCTCTGTACTCCATGCTTTGAGCAATGGGAATATTCCCATCCCAGAGACATGTGGCTGAGGAACTAACAGCTGCAGCTCAGCTCAGCGGGGACGTACAGCCACTCAGTGGGGTCACAGCAGCCATACACAGCCTCAGCAGGCTGGTCACAACTTCTGAAGGTACAAGGGCAGCCAGGGCAGGCACATCTCCCTGCTCCCCCAGCCTCTTACCTTGTGCAGCCAGTGTAGCTTCAAGGGCTGGCCGCAGAGCTGCAAGCACAAAGCAAGGACCTGCGAGAACAAGAGACGTCAGAGCTGGGCTGTACCCCACACCTCAACCCTCTAAGGGCACAGGACTCAGCCACAGGAGCTGTGTTCCCCTGGCACAGGCAGGGTCTTTGGCTGTGCTCAGGCTGACCCAGCTGCAGATGCTGTGGGCTCCTCCTGGCCCCACACAGGGCACAGCATCCAGCCCGTGCTCAGCACACATCTATAGCCCTACTAGCGCAGGTGGGACCAGCAGGGCTCACCAGCAGCACAGATGAGTAGCTGATCAGCACAGCCGTAGCTATGAGCAGGACCTGCGACCAGTCGAGCCACAACTTCCTCTGCTTGAAGATGAACCTGCCAGCAAAGGGGACGGTCAGAGGATGGGCTGGGGTGACATGGGGAACAAGGCTGGATGTGGGGTCCTACTCACTCGTTGAAGTTGTGGAAATCATTGAGGATGATGATAGCGAAGTAGAGCCACACCAGTGTGAAGAGGAAGACGCAGAAGAGGAAAAGGAACCAGCTGCAGTCGCACTGAAAGCCAGAGATGACAGGTATACACGTACCTGCAGGGCACTTGGCCCTGGTCAGGCTGCTGAGAGCCCTGGGGAGCACCCAGCCAGCAGCAGAGAGCACAAGGGGTCACAGCAGGCACTGGCCCAGGTAGGTCCAGGCACTGAGCTGCCCCATGGACAGGGACCACAGCTCCCCAGGAGAGCTCTTTTGGCTGGCCCCATGCTACGGGGAAATGGACCAGTATCTCCTACAACAAGCTAAAAAGCTGCCTATGCCATGCTGAGGAGGACGGCTCCTGCGGCGAGACCACCTCCTTTCCCATGCAGCATTCCCTGGGGGCAGGCTGGGACTCTGGATATGAGCAGGGGCAGGGAGCCAGGTCCCATTCCCTTCTAGCTGGGTGACCTGTGGGCTGGGCAGACTGGGGTGCAGTGCCTCAGAGCTGCCGTGGTGAACTTGCAGACTGCTCCTGCCTGCGTGGCTGAAGCCAGGTCCAGCTCTGTGGTCTCCAGCCCCTAGCCCCACGTGTGCAGGGAAGCAAGGGGTGCCACAGGTGCTGAGGGACACCCAACAGCCCAGACTTGTTTGTACACTCCATGCAAGACAGCACAGGCAGCAGTACAGCCACTCCCCATGGGAGTCGGAGACCTCAGAGAATCCCAGGGCCTCGCCACTCCCAGGTTACAAATCGTTGGGGACACCCTCCTGGTGGGGGCCACACCCAGCCCAGGAACTGTGTCTCCCACGTGCCTGGCCAGGTGCCCCAGGACCTGCTGCCACACTCAGCCCTAGGGCTCTGCTCTGCTCCAGGCACGTGTGCACACTCGTGCTGCTCTGCCCTTCTTCTCACCCAGTGGGAACAGACAGCTCACCCTTCTCCCTGATCCAGGCTGGGGCACTCCCTGGACAGAGAGGGTGCCAGGCAGCACCCCAGCTCTCTCAGGCTGAGCGCTGGGAAGCAGGAGCAGTGGTAAGAGGTCAGCAGGTCAATGTCTGGGCTGAACATCCCAGCCAGAGCTCTTCTGCACCCTGGCCACCGCTCTGAGCCTCCCACACAGGGGCTAGCTAACCCCAGCTCAGCATCACCTTGGTGGTTCTCAGGCCCTTCCTCTTCTCCTTCTTGGCAGTGATCCACTGGCAGCTGTAGGGGCAGAGCAGGCAGGTGGCACAGGCAGCGCAGCAGGCAGGGGGGTCTGCCATAGCATCAGACTGTCCCACAGCAAAGGTCAGGTGTCCTGTGGGGGATACACACAGTGTGTTGGCACTGACCTCCCAGCACACGCCCCCATGGCGATGGGGCATTGAAGCATTCTGGGTCCAGGTACCCTGGCAAGTGGTCCAGAGCCCTGGGGCACAGTGGGGCTGCTGGTTGTGTTCCCAGGCAAGGCATGGTGCCAGGGAAAGAAGAAGCAGAGGGTGCAACCCAACCAGTTCAGCAGGCTGCTCTGGGACCCTTCACTCAACAAGTTAAAGCAAGCCTGGAGCTGGCAGGGAGCAGAGCCTGCTCCCCAGTCCAGGGTTCAGAACTCCTCCTGGGAGCCAGGATCACTGTGCAGGCTCCAGGGGCAGTCAGCCTTGCCAGCTGGACAGAGCTTTGCACCCAGGCCCCCCAGCTGCAAGGACCACGCATGCCACAGCCTGGGGCTTCTGCTGTGCAGCGGGGGGTACGTGCAACAGCCTGGAAGTTCCTGTTCTGCTCCCTAAGCCCTGGTCCTTGCTGATGCAGCACCATCCTGGCAGCCCTCTAGCTCAGCTCAGCAAGGAGACCCCAGCGGGGCTGGAGGAGCTGTAGCTGAGCAGGTACTGGTTGGTTGTTGGTCCAAGCACTACGAGGGATGATGTGGGTGAGCACCAGTTATGGGGGGAACCCATTTCTACAGTCACAGAGACACAGAAGGAGTGTGGGGCCACTACTGAGTTCTCCAAGCACTAGGAAGGGCAGAAGGCCAGGATGTTTTGCTGTGATCCTCAGATTCCTGGTGCCTAGCCCCAAATGAGGTCTCCCTGTACCCACCCTGAGAAACCTGAGTCTATTATTGCTTGCCCTGCTGTGGAGCTGCTCTTCCTCCTCATCTCAACCTCCCCAACAGGCCAGGCACCCTACACAACACTATCACCCTGTGGATTAAACCAGACTCTCATTTCACTGTGACTACTGAGCCAGGCATGAGAGCCAGCTGACCACATCCTCCCAGCCACATCCTCTCCAGTCGTGGGGGCAATGGTGTGCCTAGTAGAGCTGTGCCCCATTCCAGTCTGGGCTGTGGAGAGAGGGAGCAGAGCTAGCCCAGGTTCTCCCAGGCCCAGCCAGCCAAACCAGAGTGGCTCTGCCATGCCCTGGTCTCTCTCTGTAACAGGGCAGCACCCCAGACTGTCACCTTGCTCCCAAATACCACCATTATGTGCATCTCCAGGGCTGGGGCGCAGAGTCTTCCTCAGGACCCACCCAGGCCAGTGGCTGCTGGGGCACACACAGGCAGGTACCAACCCGAGAGCAGGACCCCCAACCTGCCCAGTCAGCTTCTGCAGGCTGGGGGAGGTCAGGGGGCTACCATCAGTGGGTCCAGCCAGCCAAGGCACAGAGGATGCTGAGCAGCACAGCAGTGCCCCACACCCACTGCCCCTTTACCTTCTAGGGACCAGATCAGCCGCCCCTCCTTGATGCCCAGGAGCTCTGGCTGAAGGCTCATACCCCTGCTGTCACCAGCAGCAGAGCCATCACTCCCATCAGGGAGCAGCGGGCTCAGCCAGCCTCTGCTGGGACTCACCCTGTTCCCTGTCACGGGTCACACAGGCAAAGTACCAGTGCCAGCAGCTGATGGCTGGCTCCCACGCAGGGTACAGAGTACAGTAGGAGTGGCTGTGGGCACCAGCTGTATTTCAGTGCTCAGCTGCTCCAAGAGACTGTCACCGCCAGGACGGGAGCCTGGCAGAGTGGTGGCACAGGACTGGCCACAAATCCACCCCAATGGTGCTGTTTGGAGGGAAAATGCTGCCCTGTTCCACAGCGCCAAGTGGGACTGCAGCAGTGGCATCAGTAGTTATGGTGTGACACCCCTGTTCGAGGTCCCAGACACAGATGGGCTAGACACTCAGCAGACCCTGCTCAGCTTCTGCTAGGGGAAAGCAGCAGACTGGGAGCCAGGGGCACACCAGTGCTGGAAGGACCCCTCCTTTAGCTCCCACCAAACAACGCCCACAAGACACCCACAGCCTGTGGGAAGCACAGGGGACTTGAAAAGGTGACAAACTCGTTGCTACAGTCATCGACACGGCAGAATGTGCCTGCAGCCCTGCAAGGACCTCAGTGCCCCAGGGGTGCTGACACAGGACAACCAAGTAGCCGTGTGCAGGACAAGCTCCCCTTGCCCTGGTGCAGCCGAGCCAGCCCAGGCTGTGTGCCACCAGGCAGGACAGCAGGAGCTGATGCCTAGCCTTGCTGTTCCCTTTCCTCACAGGAGGGAAAGCAAAGCATGGGCTCAGCATTAGGAAAAAGGGTGACACCAAAACAGCAAGAGCAGCACAGCCTGGCCCAGAGCCCCCACTCCCAGCCTCGTGTCCCGGTAGTCAGCCCTGGGCTCCCCGTTGCCGCTCTCCAGAGCGTGGGAACAGCACGGGCAACCCCTTTCCTTCCCCCGCTCAGATTCAGGCAGGGGGGCAGGACGATCACCCCCCCGTGCCGCTGTGCCAGCTCTCCCGCAGCAGCGCGGGACAGCATCCCCACGGCCGGGGCTGCCACCCCGGGGCCAAATACCTGCTCCCCGCCGACGTCGGGCTCCCGCAGCTGGGCCTCCGGCTGGCCAGGTGAGCGCGGGGCTGGGCTCTCCCAGGGGCCCGTGCGTGGCAGCGCCCCGCTCCCGCTGAGCTCACACCCTCCTGGGTGTGCCCGTGGCCCGGCGGGGCGGCCGCGGCAGGTCCGCACAGGCCGGCAGAGGCGGGCACACTGCGAGCGCAGCCGAGCGGGGGGCCGGGCTGGGGTCAGGGCGGGCCCCGCCGGCCCCGGGGAGAGAGGGGGAAGGGGCCCGGGGGGCGTCACGCGTCGCGGCGCAGAGGAGTTTGCAGGCAGCCCACGTCCAGGCAGACGGAGGCTCCGGGGAGAGCTCCCGGGAGATGCAGATGGAGGCAGAGCTTCGTGCATCGCCGTGCTTTCGAGCGAGGGGCTGTGGGAGACCCTCTGTCGAAGTGGGACTTCTCCCTTACTTGCACAGGAGGCCCGGGACAGACGCATCCCGGGCCACCACAGTTGACATTCAACAGGGCATGCTTTGAAGACAGAAGTAAAAGTGGTTTCTTGCCTTAAGCCAAGAGAAATGCTTCGGAACCAACGCATCCAAACTTTTCTAAAGCAGCAGATTGACAGGAGGCTCCAAGACAGACCTGATGCCACCTGCAGATGCACGGGCTGATGCCTTCCATCTCCCCACTCCCCCTCTGTGGCACAGCACAGCTGTGTCCCCCGCACCCTCCGCTCCAGGTCTCAGCAGAGACACAGCCCCTGGTGAGCCAGGATGGACCACGGGCACTCAGACCTTTCTGTATCAGTGACTTGATCCATCATTGCCCGGGATCTCAGGGGACCCCTGTGATTTGCCACTTGCAAAGGAGATGAGAAAGCTGATTTACAGGGAGGTGATGGCATCCTGCAGTGACACAGAAACTGCCAATTTAGACAGAAGCCTCAGCACTCAGCCCCCGGCTGATCCTGTTCCACACTATTAACACCTTTGGCACAACTGATTGAACAGCTTTGTGAAATGTGCTGATTAAGGTCTTATCAGTGGAGGTCTGGAGCACTGCAGGAGAGGTTGTGCTGTAACACCCATCGCTCTGCACCCAGAGGAGTAAGCTGAAAGCATTGCAATTACATTGCAACCGCTCAGACAAGCAAGCAGCCCTGACCCCAGAGTTTGTGAGCTGTGAGCGGGTAGCACCGAGGTTCACGTCCTGCATCCACGTGCTGTGCCAGCTCTGGCACAGATCAGCTGCACAGCAGAGCAAACGTGTGGGCACGAGTCTTCCCAGTGGACCTATGTCCCCGGAGAGCCCATTTTCTGGGACTGAAGATCCATTTTTAGGGATTGGGTTGCAGGTGATAAGGAGATGAAGAAGTGAGCAGTGAGGGGGGATGAAGGACCCCTTAAGCCAAGAAACATCTTAGGCGGCGGGGAGGGGAAACCCAAGCATGAATAAAGAGACCACGGTGATACTGGAGAAGGGGAGGTTGTAGCAGAGCTCCAAAAAGCTGTGGATTTCAAGGGTGCGAGGGCAAAGTTCGCGGGGGAGGCACCGCTAAACCCCGCGCAGATGGAGCAGCGGGAGTGGCGGGGATCTCCCGGAGTACTGATGACCGTCTGACCGCGCCGGGCAGGACCCCGCTTCTCTCTGTGTTACAGCCGGGCGCTGCTGCGGAGGGGGGGGAGCGCCCACCTCTGCCCACCAGGGTGCGGCAGCGCCGCCGCTGCGGGCCCAGGGCCGGGCGGTGCGGTGCGGTCCGGCACGGGCTGTACTGAGGCGGGGAGCGGCGGCAGGGCCGCCGTTCCGTTTTTTTTTTTTATTTTTACCCCCGGGCCGTGAGGGCAGGAGGGAGCCCCGGGGAGCAGCGGCGGGGACGGGCACGGGGGGAGAGGGCGCGGCGGTGCCGGGGCAGGGCCGCCAGGGGGCGCCCTCGGCCCGCGCTGCCGCCGCTCCCGCGGGAGCGCCCGAGGTCGGAGCCGAGTTTAAGCGTGAGACTAAAGGACAGATCCGACCTTAGCCTGAGACCATCACACTGCCACAATCAGGGTCGTCCCAGGCATGCACTGCCCTGCCCACTCAGACACTTGTCTGATCGCTGTGAGCCAAGTCACAGGTGAGCAAGTTAAAGCAGCCAACCAGAGCGCATCATCAAGCTGGCTTGGCTCTACCGCAGAGTCAGAAGCGCCTGAGTTAGTTGGGAAGAAGACAAAATAGTTCCTGTCAAGGCAGTTGAGTGAGCTCATGCAGTTGAACGAGCTCATACGCAACATCAAGTGTTGTGTTGCTCTAAGTGTGGTTTGTGTCCTGCCTTCACTTGTGAAGTCTCATCTGTGAGTGTTCTTTTAAATTATAGTAAAGACATAACAGCAAACAGAGAGGAAAGGTCTGAGGGAGCAGGGAAAGTTGTGTTGGTATATTACAGTTCAGCTGAAGTTATCTCCTTAGGCCTGTAACTTGGGGAATAGAGAAAGTATTTTGAACATAAGGAAGTGACTTAATGGCTTTGTCTTCGGTTCTTGTTTGTCAGCTGAATCGACATCACAAACTAGTCCCTTCATTAAAAAAAATGTAAGCCATTGTTTCAGTTACTTCTGGTTCTCACTAAACTGCGTGTAATCTACAAGAAATACTGCTTTTAAGTTTGGCTGTTTTAGGGAATGTTTTCACTTCATATCACCTCACATAGGACTCAAGACCAGGAATAAAAGAAGGCAATACAGGTTTCTGTAACCATTATTCACACTCTTTCAGTTTGTAATGGACAAGAAAAATTCAGTGTCACCATTTCTCTGCTGTCAACACTTTAAAAGCCAGTGGCACAAACTGTCCTTCCACCCCAGATAGCAGCTGACCTACATAAAGTGATAGACCAAGGCAAAGCTCTCTCCATCATGAATGTAAAGATCCCTACTTGCCTTTGCCCAGAGGGTCTCCGTCGTGCTCCCGCTTCCTCTCGACGACGACGCTCCTCTTCTTCGCTCTTGC